>JAOTON010000925.1:0-90925 GCA_034440635.1 Lepas anatifera
GGGTTTTGATCTTGAGCCAAACAGTCCAGGATCGCTATTTTGTCACAATTATGCACCTCAAATTTCGTAAATATGTCACAAACTCTGGTAGCCGAGTTGGCAAGTTTCTGCACCTCTGTAGGTCAATATCGGCTATTTTCACTCAAATATGCAATGATTAAGCAAACTGGGCATAACTTCTATGTCATTAAAGATATTGAGGCCTGGTAAAGTACATTTGATAGGAAATTGCCAGTACTTTTTCCGCTATGTGAAACGTAAAGACCTCCCGCCAGTGGTTTGACCTCCAGAGGTCACCTCGTGACCTAATATGACCTGAAGTCACGAAAGGTCAAAAAGTGACTCTTGCCGTATATCAAATGAAAGCCAGTGACAAGACAAACACGATGGTGTTTGTTTCACCGCTCTAGCTTAATTAGGTCAAAAGTTATTGTCAAAATACTGTTTTTGACCTCTGGTGACCTTGGATGACCTTGGAAAAGTCAAAGGGTAAATATGACCCCTGGGATCCGTAAAAGGGTGTCCAAAAACGCTGTTCTGAGCAGTCTGAGTATTTGCAATCATTTTTGTGGCTTTAATATTATGAAACAACTTTTCCCTATGCTTTTCCAATGGGAGAGGTCACCTCGTGACCTGACCTCAGGGCACGAAATCGAAAAATCCCGGATATACACCTTGTAGACCCTGGAGGGGTCATGAAGTGTAGGACGTTTCAAATCCATCGACTTTGAAATGTAGCTCTTACAAAGCTCTAAAGCTGAAGTGAGGTGACCTTGGTTGACCTGGTCTGGTGACCTGACCTTGGGTGACCCGGAGTAAAAAATTTCAGGGATGATGGGAAAAAGAGGGATGATGCAGTGAGAGGTAGAGCCCTCAACCGCGGTGCTGCGCCTCGTCGTTTTTCTGCTATCCCGGAAAAACCTTAGGGGGGCCATCAATGCCCCCGTGGGGCGAGGGTTAACACGCGCATTGACGGGGGGTCTGAGCCACCTTCGCTTTGACGGGGGGGGCAGGTACCCGCCCCCCCCCTAAGATCTCGAGAACCATGGTAGGTAGCGAAAAACGGTAAACGGTGTTGGGTTGCCCATCCACTTCTCCATCGAAAACATTTGAACCATTTTTTGGTCAGGTCACATTTAACACGCGCATTGACGGGGGCGGGTACCCGCCCCCTCGGGTTTTTCGGAGACAGCGGAAAAACGGCGGCGCGTAGCGCCGCCGTACTTGGTATACCTTTTCCCTCATCATTTTTACAACTTCTGTGAAAATTTTAAGGTTAGGTCATCTCAGGTCAGGTCACCAGTACAGGTCAAGTGACCCGACGTCAAAAAAAGTTTAAGATAGCATAAGTCGGAGCGGGGTGAACTTATCCGATTGAAACTCATATCACATAATGGCCCCACCGAGTTCTCTAAAATATGTTCCGGTATTTTTGATATCGATGACCTAAGGTCAGGTACGAGGCATGACCTCTCCATTGGAAATACATGGGAAAAATGGTTTTTACGGAATAACTCAGTAACGGATGGTGATAGAGCATTTATTTTAGCTGCATTAGACTCGCCTGGGCTTTGCGGTTCTAATGATGTGCATTTTATATAATTTGACGCTGACCTGACCTCAGGTCAGGTCAAATCCTTGATTTGACCTAGAAAGGTCAAATTATATATCATTCGATTCGGCTTGCTAAGAGGATTCATATAGTTCAAGTCGTTTTGCTCTATCTTTACTTTTTCAGATGTAATGGCCGAAAAACTGATTTTACGTGTTATCCCTATGACGGGCATGTTTTGACCTCTCGTGACTTTAAATGTGACCTGACAAAAAAATGGTTCAAATGTTTTCGATGGAGAAGTGGATGGGCAGCCCAACGCCGTTTACCGTTTTTCGCTACCTACCGCGGTTCTCGAGATCTTAGGGGGGGCGGGTACCCGCCCCCGTCAATGCGAAGGTGGCTCAGACCCCCGTCAATGCGCGTGTTAAGGTCACGAGAGATCAGAACATGCCGTCATAGGGATAACATGTAAATTAAGTTTTTCGGCCCTTACATTTGAACAAGTAAAGATAGAGCAAAACGACTTGAACTATATGAATCCTCTCCAGCAAGCCGAATCAAATGATATATAATTTGACCTTGCTAGGTCAAATCAAGGATTTGACGTGACCTGAGGTCAGGTCAGGGTCAAATTATTTAAAGTGCATATCATTAGAGCCGCAAAGCCCAGGCGAGTCTAATGCAGTTGAAATAAACGCTCTTTCACCATACGTTACTGAGTTATTCCATGAAAACCATTTTCTCATGTATTTCCAATGGAGAGGTCATGCCTCGCACCTGACCTTAGGTCACTGATGTCAAAAATACCGGAATAAGTTTTAGAGAACTCGGTGGGGCCATTATGTGATATGAGTTTCAATCGGATAAGTTCACCCTGCTACGACTTATGCTATCTTAAACTTTTTGAGGTCGGGTCACTTGACCTGTACTGGTGACCTGACCTGAGATGACCTAACCTTAAAATTTTCACAGAAGTTGTAAGAATGATGAGGGAAAAGGTATGCCAAGTACAGCGGCGCTACGTGACGCCGTTTTTCTGCTATCTTCGAAAGACCCGAGAAGGGCGGGTACCCGCCCCCCGCTCGGGTTTTTCGGGAATAGCATAAAAACCGCCGCCGTACTTTGCATACCTTTTCCCTCATCATTTTTCCAATTTTGTCAAAATTTTAAGGTTAGGTCATCTCAGGTCAGGGTCACCAGTACAGGTCAAGTGACCTGACCTCAAAAAAGTTTGAGATAGCATAAGTCGCAACACGGTGAACTTATTAGATTGAAACTAATATCACTCAATGGCCCCACCGAGTTCTCTAAAATATGTTCCGGTATTTTTGACATCAGTGACCTAAGGTCAGGTACGAGCCATGACCTCTCCATTGGAAATACATGGGAAAATTGTTTTAAATGAATAACTCAGTAATGAATAAAGATGGGGCATTTATTCTAATAACATTAGATTTGCCTTTTCATTACAGTTTTAATGATATGCATTTTACCCAATTCGACCTTGACCTGACCTCAGGTCAGGTCAAATCCTTGATTTGACCTAGCAAGGTCATATTATATATCATTCGATTCGGCTTGCTGCGAGAATTCATATCGTTTTAATCGTTTTGCTCCATCTTTACTTGTTCAGATGTAATGGCCGAAAAACTTCATTTATCCCTATGACGGCATGTTTTGACCTCTAGTGACCTTAAATGTGACCTGGCAAAAAATGGTACGAATATTTTCAATGGGGAAGTGGATAGGCTATGCAACGCCGTCTACCACTTTTCGCTACCTAGCGCGTTTCTCGAGATCTTAGAGGCGGGGGCGGATACCCCTGTCAAGGCGAAGGTGGCTCAGACCCCGGTCAATGCGCGTGTTAAAATGCATTATGTTCATCCATAATTTCTAGGAAATATTGTACGCGTTTGCAGGAGTCGAGCCAGGCCCGGAATCGGAACGATATATAGGCTCAGTTTTTGACTACCTTGTTTTTTTCCCGTCCAGCTGACCGGGGAGTGCTGCATCTGAAGACTTTGACCCAGAAATTTGAATGAAACAGTTTTAGCGAACCCTCTATCTGTCAGCCGCGCAAAATTTATCCATCTTTTATGTTTTCCTCAGATATCTCCTTAACCCTATTTCCGGCAGGGGGGCTAATATTGCCCCCCCTAAGGTTTTTCAAGAATATCTCCGAAACGGCTTGCGATAGAACTTTGAAACTTCCTGACTTTTCCTAAAACTAGTACAGGCAGGTTTTCTGAAATTGTCAATATTATATATTTACCAGGGGCGGAGCTATGGCTGGGTTTTGGGGAGGTTCTATCCACAAACCAAGTATTATCGTATGCGATGGGTTCTTTGTAAAAGGAAGCCGTCTCTGCTGATCCTGATACCAGTTATATGGTTTTATTATATCATTTTTTATGTGAGATGATAGTGCATTCACAATTGTCACTATTTTTATTCATCAGGGGCGGTTACAGCAGTTCAAAATGGGGGGAATGTTATCAAGAAGGACTAAACGTTAGTAAGTGAGAAGACTGCTTACAGCCGTGCCAGGGCGAATACAATTGGGTATATGAAAATTCAAAATAGTTATAACCAAATTCTAGATTACCAGAGGCGTGTCCAGTCACTACACATTTTCAAAATGCATATTCCCAGCCAGTATCACCGCCGCGACTCAATATCGTTGTATATTAAAAATGTGTTTCCAATCACCCCCACCCGCCCCCCACGACGAGAGTCCTTGATCCGCCTATGTCACCCCCTTTCCCAGAGCTGCCATGGGAGGGTAAAAATTATCAGAAATAAATTTCAACTAGTCGAGGGACTAATATACTCATGCATACCACTCGCATATTGTTGGGATGTATTTTACCCCACTGTTTTTACCTTACTGCATCCGCCCCTGATGAGTTTTCACTTTTTTTCATTTATTTATGTGTCAAAGATGCCAAGCAGTATATCACGGCTTCTAATCCGCGTAACAAAAACTTTTTAGGTTGTATATATTTCCCCTCATAGTCCTGGTCCTGGAACTGCCATTGAATTTCGAATTTTTGCGTAACTCGAGTATATGACAATTTTGGGTCAATTATTTGTAAATCTGAACTAGTTTTGTGAAAATCGTACAACAGAGACAAGGGTTATGGAAAATCTAAAAATACACAAAAATTGTATATTTTGCACGACTTTCTCCTTAAAAATCAAAATTTTGAAATTTTCTTTTTTCAAAATAAAGTTGAGCGTCAGGGGAATCTATAGCACTTTGAATTTTCAAAATCGGCCGGTTAGATTACGAGATCTTAGGGGGGCCGATATTGCCGCCCCTGCCGGAAATAGGGGTAGCCGGGAGCCTGACGGAAATAGGGTTAATGATTCGTAATAGGCTACCGAATCGTCTTTTGTCTCCACCCACTGAATTGAAGAGATTCCCTTCACACGCACAGTGGAGAGGGGTCTGGTGTCAACGTGCTGTGGAGGGTGGAGGGTCCCAAAGTGCCCCCTGAGATCTAAAATTACCACGAGGGGTTAGAAAAGCCCCTGCTTTGGGGGTGTGTGGGGCCGATGCTGATCTACATCATGCTTAACACGCGCCCCGCTGGGGTCCCTGGCATGACGCGCCCCGCTGGGGGGGCAATTTCGCCCCCACCCTCCGTATCTCACATTCCGTACATTGTCACATTTTCAATGATGTACAATGTAACTGGCACTATAGCAGCCTTTGGGCGAAAACTGGGGGCTTGACCTTGAGAAATTTGACCTTGACCTGAGGACTTCACTTCGGCACTGAGTAGGTACCTACCCTTAACAATGAAGTCATAGCATAACATACGTCATGCTAAATAATGCCAGCTTCGACCTTGCCAGGAAGTCGGGGTAGTATTCAGACAGAAATGAAGCAGGCCAGGGGGTAGGTAAATACGGGGATAGTGCGGATGGATTGAAAGAAAAAATAGGCAGAGGTCACAGCAATGGCTACGATCCTAGGGAGTGTCACCAGAAGTATTTCAAATTGGCACAACCAAAGGATAATTGACAAATGCTGTGATGTTGCACAGCATTTGTCATAGCATTTGTGATGTTGCACAGCATTTGTTTCGCTCGTCTCTGAATAGGCGCAAAAGTTCTTCTGACGGATCCGGCAAGTATTTACCACTCTGATGCGAGTATTTCCCAACCACAATTACCAACTGCTCACAGACCAGTTCGTTAGTCACTGATTCTTTCATTTCATGTTGGCTCGTTTTCAAGGGAAAGCCTCGAATGGGTAGGTAAGTTCTTTTTCATTGGTATCTTGCATTGCCATGCCGACATCTAACAAGCGAGGCAAAAGTGGGGACGATTTTTATTAACCCTCGCCCCACCGGAGAGGGGCCATCGATGGCCCCCTAAGGTTTTTCCGGGATAGCAGAAAAACGACGAGGCGCAGCACCGCAGTTGACGCTCTACCTCTCACTGCATCATTTTCCCATCATCCCTGAAATTTTTTACCCCGGGTCACCCAAGGTCAGGTCACCAGACGAGGTCAACCAAGGTCACCTCCACTTCACCTTTAGAGCTCTGTAAGAGCTACATTTCAAAGTCGATCGATTTGAAACTTCCTACACTTCATGACCCCTCCAGGGTCTACAAGGTGTATATCCGGGATTTTTCGATTTCGTGCCCTGAGGTCAGGTCACGAGGCGACCTCTCCCATTGGAAAAGCATGGGGAAAAGCTATTTCATGATATAAAAGCCACAAAAATGATTGCAAATACTCAGACTGCTCAGAACAAAGTTTTTGGACACCCTTTCACGGATCCCAGGGGTCATATTTGCCCTTTGACTTTTCCAAGGTCATCCAAGGTCACCAGAGGTCAAAAACAGTATTTTGACAATAACTTTTGACCTAATTGAGCTAGAGCAGTGAAACAAAGACCATCGTGTTTGTCTTGTCACTGGCTTTCATTTTGGTATACGGCAAGGTCACTTTTTGACCTTTCGTGACCTCAGGTCATATTAGGTCACGAGGTGACCTCTGGCGGTCAAACCACTGGCGGGAGGTCTTTACGTTTCACATAGCGGAAAAAGTACTGGCAATTTGCTATCAAATGTACTTTACCAGGCCTCAATAGCTCTAATGACCTAAGAGTTATGCCCAGTTTGCTTAATCATTGCATATTTGAGTGAAAATAGCCGATCTTGACCTAATTTGACCTCTGGAGGTCAAACCATTGACCTGAGCACTAAAACATGTGAAGTAATTTCTTACTTAATTCACGCGAGCTTTCTATTGCACTTTGCAGATTTGCGCTAACGCCCATATTTTCGGAGTTAGAGGGGGGCCATCGATGGCCCCCCGGTGGGGCGAAGGTGGCGCCGGACCCCCGGTGGGGCGCGGGGTTAAGGCCTTTCTAAATGCACAAACGTTGCTAAAAATGTTACCATTTTTTTCTTAGATGCATCTAAAGTGGCGGAGAGCTTATGATAAACCCCAACCAAAAGTCACCCTCTGCATCATGTAGAGCTAAATAAGCCTTGCGGACAGTAAAGCCTCGCACGCAGCGGGTGGCGCCGCGTACCTCCCACAGTGGGATGTAGCATGTATTCACTGATCCGTTCTATTTTGATCACGGAACGTCAAATTCAAAATGAGACGAGCTGAGTATGACGAAAATACAGAAGAATGTGCGAGAATATATTTTCAATAGTACCCAAAAGCAAATTTACAAGCTTTTCCAGAACCAACAACAATGTCACCCGTGTGTTTTTCTACTCCGACGCAAATACCGTGGCCTGTGCGCATATCAGAGCATAAACGTGAACTTGCGGCACAGCAGATGGTAAACAAGGCCGGGAAAAACATCGCAGTTCAGTAAGTTAACCTCAAGTGCGGTGTCCGAAAAGTGGAGCGGCGCCTCAAACTACAACAGTTCTGCACACGCGAGGATAAATGTATAACCGTTCAGGACAGTTCAAGATTGCTCAGTCATGTTGTACTCGCTCCCGGCGTGGGATTCGATTGATGACGGGAGCACTTGCTTATACGCATATTGCATTCGTCGTATATATTTGTGAGGCTAGGCTTCATCCATTCCGAGCAGTCAGTTGCTGACTCGGAGACTGCTTTCCAACCAGGAGAGAGGAGAGTCAAACCGCAGAAACTGGGATCAGAGCGCCCTGCGTTCAGCGCCACCAATAGGGCGCGGCTCAGCTCTTCTTCCAACTCTTGTAAATGGCCAACAACACTGTTTTTGTGTGTTAAGACGCACCAACTGCTGAAGGTTATATGGCGTCAGAGGGGGAAGGGGAGTAAGCTATTCTTGAGCTAGGGCATGGCGCCAAATTCTGCCTCATTGTGGGCTCGAACCCGCGAATTTTCTGCACACACTTGATGCTTCGAGCCGAGACAAGCGCGCACGCTAACCGAGAGCCCACCCGGCAGTTTCCTGCGACACTGGTGCCACCTCCATATCCCCCATCACCAGCGCCGCCGACACAGACACCAACTGCGAAAACAAGACAGATTTATCGAGCACAGAGTCGCATGATGGAAGCCGGAAACTTTACTCAGAACGGGTATCCCAAACACGATGCAAGAAAACAGCAGGAGCCAGATTTATTTTTTCGGGACTCACGAAGAGAGAAATTTTGGGCATTAAAGGTTCAAAAAGAGTTGTCTCTTAACACCCGCACTGGTGGGGGGGTCTGGCACTAACGCGCACTGGAGGGGGGGCCTGGTAGGCCCCCTAAGATCTCGGAAACTAAGAGGGTTAGAAAAACGCCACTTGGTAGGTGGGTGGGGGCTATGGTGATCTACATGATGACCAATTTTCATTGACCTAGGTCAATATCTTCAAGGTCAAACAAGGTCGTAAAGGTCAAATATTGGCCATGCTGGGATCGATTGGTAAATGCTGTGATTATGCAGGAAAATGGCGGGAATAAGCTAAAGACGGACAAGGTTCATAGAGAAGAGGTCTCAAAGAGGCTTCCCCACAACTTTTGGGTCAAGGTCATTCAAGGTCATTGACCTTTAAGGTCACCATATGGTGTACTACTTATTATTTACACTTTGACTAACACTATAGCCACTGTTTGGCGGGAAATGAGGATTGACCTTTCCCAATGACCTTTGACCTTGACCTTTGACCTTGACCTTTGTATTGGGGTACACTACCGATGACGTCAGAGCATAATATATGTCAGACGGGGTAACGTCATTTGGCCGGACGCACAGTGGTCAGTGACCTTGAAAGTGCAGGTATGACCTTGACCTGTGACCTTTGACCTTGACCTTGACTTTCATGTGAAGTGACCTTGACATATGTCCCGCTTATATTACGTTATGACGTCACCACTCGGTCTTCAATGCAAGCTAACTGGTCCGACCGCGCGTTTACGGCGATCTCAAAATGCAGGTCTGACTTTGAAAGCCTATAAGTCAAAAAATTTTCGGCCGATTTTCAAAAAGTCTTCACCAATCGACGCGCTATTAAATTCTGTTAAATGTGGCTACGTTTCGTTTTTCGGCTACAAGCGGTTCTCCGGCCACCTCGGAAAAACAGGTGGGGGGGCCTCCGAGGCCCCCCTCCAGTGCGCGTGTTAAACTAGAGCAAGCAAACTCCTATAGAAAGTATGGGACAGCGTCTCGAAACTGGTTCTGCACTAGGGTGCCGAATGTAAAATTCATATAAGAAAATGCAGCTGGTGGTGGCAAATTTAAAAGGTTTAATATAGTGAAGTCTATTAATCCTCGCCCCACCAGGAGCCATTGATGGCCCCCTAAGGTTTTTTCGTGATAGCAAAAAAAAACGAGGCGCAGCACCGCGGTTGAGGGCTCTGTCTCTCACCCCAAAATTTTCTCACCATCCCGGAAATATTTACCCCAGCTCACACAAGGTCAGGTCACCAGGCGAGGTCAACCAAGGTCATCTCACTTTAATTCTTGAGCTCTAAAATAGCGACCTACATTTCTCGGCCGATCAGTTTAAAATTTCCTACACTTCATGACCTCTCTAGGATCTACAAAATTTATATCCGGGATTTTTAGATTTCGTGACCTGAGGGCAGGTCATAATGTGAGCTGACGCCAACCTTTGGTCACAAGTTGTCAAATTAATCACCCTAGGGACATGCCATGCGACGGGCGTCTCATTTGAGTTGGCTTTGAATCGTTTGCAAAAAACGGAGAGTTGCGCTAATCTTATGCTATTCATATAGCTCAATTTCCCATTAAAAATCTTACTTTAGTATTCATATTTGCCAAACAGGACCTGAAAGAGATGTGTTTAGAACGTAAGAAAAAAACAGCGAAAAAACGCAAAAACTAAAAAGCCGAAAAACAAAAAGTAAGAAAATGAAAAAGACGTACATAAAACGCAGGACATCATTAACACGCCTTCCAAAGGAGGGCTCGGGGGCCTATCACACTTATTTTTCCAAGGTGTCCAGAGAGCCGCTGGTAATTTAAAATGATACTCGGCCATATTTGAACGAGTTAAACGGTGCGTCGATTGGTGAAAAATGAAACCCGTCGAACATTTTTTGACTTCGAGGCTTTCAAATTCAGACGTACATTTTGAGATCGCCACAATTGCGCGGTCGGCCCAGTTTGCTTGCATTGGAGACCGAGTGGTGACGTCATAACACTATGGAAACGGGATATGTCAATATCATTTCACATAGAGGTTAATTTCAAGGTCAAAGGTCATATTTCAATGTCAACCAGCACTTTCAAGGTTCATTGGCATCAGTGCTTCCAGTCAAATCACGTTACCCAGTCTGACGTATATCATGCTATGCCGTCATAGTTAAGGTAACTCAATGTGAAGGCAAGTTTGAAGGTAATAGATAACGGTCAACCATCATTTCCCGCTAAAAAGCTGTCATACCTACTGCTAGTTATAGTGCACATCATAGGTAGTGTATCATGTTGTGACGTCATCGGTCAATGATCTTGAATGACCTAGCCCCAAAAAATTGTAGGAATTTTTCACCTTCCCTCTATCACCCTGTTTCATCTTTAGCATGTTCCCGACTTTTTGCCCACATAATACAGCATTTTCCAAGAGGTTCCTAGCACGGCCAATTTTGAATCCATATTACATATATTAATCAGAAAGGGACAGATAGGGTAGGGAGAGTTCAGCGGCAGCAGACGCTACAGCTGGCACTATCCTGGGAAAAGACGGGCAAGCAATATGCAGCAACACTCAAACAGACTACTGCAGGTACAGTAATCACCCGTGAACATATCCAATCAACGCAGGTCAGTTCATACGCACGCCGCCCGCCCCGAGCGGGTGTCCCAGATAGTATCGAATAAAGTTAGAAGAAAGCTCCCGACCATCCCCGCCAGGAGGCAAGCACAGCCCCTGCAGACCGCGCGGCCCCGTGGCGAAGACACACCAAGTGCTGGACTCTAAAACTGCCCGCGACAGGATAGCAGGATTCTGCCCCGGACAGGCCGCAGCCGACATGGTACAGCTAGATCAAGGAGTACTGGATTTGGATCAAAAGGTACAAGACAACATCCCGCAGCGAGACGTCGAGGCACCACAATCGCTGACGACGCCTCATATCCAGCCCTACACAAAGTGATCTCAAGGCGGTCCTTCCATAACCTCACCAGATCTATGCTCGTATATAATAGCTCGATCATAGCGCGATACATCGACAGGAGAAGGCTGAATGTGCTGGAGGTCGTTTATATTAGAGACATGGGTCCGGAAATCAACAGATAATTGAATCTGATGGGGGACCTGTCTCTGTATTATAAGCGGCTTCCAACAGGTTAGCTCGAATCGTGCAATATACAGTGTAATATATGATGCAATATCCGTGAATGCTGAATTGTAATTGAGTGTTATATACTGTTACTTCTACCTGGTGATATTCATACCCTGATCAGATAGTTCGTTATATTTGCATCATTGTATTCATTCTTGCATCATACAACAGAGACAGTTGCTAGCATTGACTGTACTTTTGTTCCATGTTAATGGAGATACTTATCCCATTATTCACTTACGCACATAGATAATCTTAAAGCCATGTCAGCTCCATTTTCAAACTATTACCGACCGAACTAATCTGCGATTACTTTTGGATTTATAACGTATATATTATGTATTTTTTTACTTTGTGTCGTGTCTCTTATGTCGTATGAATATTTTTTATAATGTTTGTCTCTCGTAGAAACACCCAGTGCGCAGCAGAATATGTCAATTGTATTGATGAAACGTTACCTGATCATGTCGAAAATATAAGCATAGATCTCTCAGATCTGGGTAACGAAGGGAAAAACTAGTCCGCAAAGGTAAAAGCCCCCCCCCATGAAAAACCAGTAGCGCGTAGCGTGCGGAGTGAGGTCCGGCCCTGGGCGGCGAGCTGTGGTCCCGGACGGCGTGATGTGGCTGGTATGATGGATAGCGCCGGTGGATGTGCTGACCGTGACGGGCTGGACTGTGCCGGTGTAGGTGTGTCCACCCTTGTCGCACTGCTGTCTGCGTTTCACTAGACGGCTTCCGTTTCCTGATGAGCGACCCCCCCCGCTTTGATTGTATTGTTGTGGGGGTTAGGTCGCTGTAACCTCGTGCGTTGCGGCGCTGCGGTGGCCGTGCCGCCATGTGTTCTGCCATGGTCTAAATGATTGTGTACTGGGTACAGGGTATCATTATTGTTTTGGAGCTTTTGAGTTGATCTATCTCCTTGCCCCCTCCCCCGGCGTAATCTAGGGGCCCCGCGCCGGGGGCTTGGTGGAGGACGAGTGTGGCCTGATGGCATACTAGGAGCTCGCGGAACTATCAGACTAGCTGGTGCATGTTAGTATCCAAATCTGAGATCGAACTCTGTTGTGATGTCCTCTGCTGGAAACACTGAATACATTGTATCGTCACAATAAAACAAAGGTAATGATTTATTGATAATCTTTAATTATTAATCGTTAAGAATAACTTTTAATAGATAAGTGTAAATAATAATTGTTAAAAAATAATTATAAACAATAATTGTTCATAAGTTAATAATTGCTAGTGTAATTGTTAGTAGGTTGAAAATTGTTAATTGCTGAAATAATACAATAAAGGTAATAATTAAATTTATTCCGTTTTCCATCCAGGAAAGAGTAAATCGCAGGGCTAAGTAACGTCTTCCCATCTTGTTAAGAAACTTCAGCTGTATTTTCCATCGACCCTGTGAAAAGCAATATAGCTTGGTGTGTCCTGTTGATGCTGAGTTAGTAGAAGGCGGCTGGCTGCCCTCCATCAGGTGCTTGATCAGGGTGCACGAGAAGCCAGCCGCCCGACCGTCTGTGTAACAACAAACAGGCCGGGGGCCTCGTCAGGTGCCGTCGCCAGGCTGTTAGTTCAGCGGCGCTTTACGGCGGTGTAACTCACCACCTCGCCGTTCAAAGTCAGGTGAGAAAGGACGCACTCTGCACGGGCCATCGATCTTGGTCCAGCGGCAACGAGTGCTCAAATCGAAAAACCAATAGCCGTAGTTGATAGAAGGGATGTAGTAAACCATAACTGACATAAGGGCATCTGGCAGATTGGGAAATTCGTAAATAACTATATCTTTTCTTTGATAAAGATACCTGCACATTATTGACAGACTAACAGATCAGCGTCTGAAACTGAAGTGGAAAGGCACAGACAGAATTGTATCAGGCTGGTGCCGCTAGAGTGGGAGCGGTTTGTGAGCGTGCTCTGTAGCCGGGGCCGGTGCGGGCGGCTGAGGGAGCGGGCGCTGTTTACGTCAGGCTCTGACGAACGCACTTCCAGCCGACTGGACGACAGCGACAAAAAACAGGCGAGAGATGCCTGAAACACCTGCTCTTCCAACAGCGGCGGTGGAGGGCTTTGAACTCTATTTCAAACAACTGCACTTCTGCAGGAGTCGGGCGGTAGGAGCAGGGCACTTTGTGCATACAGATCGAGGACTGTTTTTGGCCCTCAGCCCTCCCAATGTATCCAGCCCTTTTTTATTTCCTCCACTGAACCAGTGTCTTTCTGTGTTCTGAATACCTGAAGACCTGTTCTCTGTTTGGAAATGGCTTTTGCGTGCTTTGTTGACGGTCGTCATGGACCCTTAACTACGTTTTCTGTGCATGGTAGGAATGAAAATCGACAAAGGAAACAGGAGTGCTCTTTCGACTAATGAAATGTGCTCCCATACGCCCTGAGAGTGTTCGCCTGCTTCCTTGGTCCCCAGAAAAAAACAACTTGAGAAAAATTCAGTTGGCAGGAAAGTGGGGTTTCAATCCAACTTTCACTTAAGCGTACATTGATACTATTGCAGCCTGAAGAGAAGAAACAGGAAGCTGGGCCATTCCACCTTTCAACGTGTTCTATAGTTGATCTTACACTCTCAGATTTCAATTTTCTGGAAACTGTAGCCATCGGGTTTATCGAAAGGCGAGATCACGCCTGTGACAGTTTGATGTCTCAGGTACAACCAAGGCCCCAGGGTACAACGGCTCAGGAGTTCTAGCCTCAGGTCACCTCACGCTGCTTGTGCACGGCAGTTTCATGTCCGACTATCTTATGATGCGCATAAAGTAATGCCAAATATGTACAATCAGACCACAAAATTTATGGAATAAGCTAATGAAGACGTCGGTGGCAACTTTGATTTTTATCTCTTTTATCCTAGCACCACTTTGGCTCTTTTCGTACACCCCACTGCCTGGGATGCAGTTTACTGCGCCTTTAGTGCGACTCACTCTGTTTTTTGTCACTGGTCAAATTGTATTCAAGTTACAAGTTAACTTCAATCTTCACTGCTTAGCTACGATGCACCGGTTCTAGGGAGCATTTACTCATTTTTCCAGTTTTGACCTCTGTGTGTACTCGAAATATCGTAACGTACAAACGCAAAAGGAGTCACTGATCATTCACTTTTTGACTCTTCATTTGTTGTGGAACCTCGCACCTTAGATCCAGCAGCCTCACCAAAAATTGGGGGGGGTGGCCAGAAAACAATAGGACATCACATCGTGTATTCGGGCATTCATCAATCTTGAAGCATCCCTGAAATATTGGTGGATCAAATAATGGGTAGATAAATCGGCCGTCCGTCGTGTTGGTAGGACAAACGTCTATCCGAATCCGAATCAATTTAAAGGGTGTCTAATTGTCCATCGACGTCTGGGGCGCCACATTACGTACAAAGATGCTACTCTGCCACCGGTTGGAGACAAGTTTATCAAAAGGAAGGAACATCAAATTATGTTTACGAGCATGCCCGAGCCATCCAAGCATCACGTGACGTGTCTGGTGTCCCGTGACGGACGGGCTATCCAATCATGTGCTGGCGCATCCGTCTACCTAAAGTAAAAATACATACACAAGGGCATCCTCAACTAAAGGAACTTGAAATCAGAATGTACATCATCGGCGGGCACGTGGAGTTGCTTGCTGGGCTGACTATCTGCCGTTGGTACGTAGACTTATAAGCACATAAGTTCGTTAATTGTTGGGGAAAGAGTATCCATCGATAAGATTACGCAGCAAATCAAGTTTTCCCGTTTCCCTCCAGCACCACGGAAGCGTCTATTGCATCTAAGAATAGATGAAGTAATCACACACCGATTGAAGCACCAGCGCTTTTCCTGGTGCATCAGTACCTGCAGCCAAGGCTGAAGATCTCTTCTCGATCCAGGGGAGGGATGGGTCAACGCTGGCTCGGCAATGCAAACCCTATACAAAGCCTATGGGAGACCATAAATCTAGGGAGGACCAGACCCCCAATACCCTCAGGATCTCCGCCGATGCCCGATGCAATTGAACGTGGCAATCAATTCAAGATAACCCAGCCACCCATTACGGTCCGCATAAATACTAGAAACTTCTACTCGCCTTGGTCTATCATATAACGATACAAGCGCCACCCGTACAACCGCATATAAAAACAACGGAATACTTGGCGTCAGATTTGAAGTCTGGAAGCATTACCCACTCCTAAACAAATAGCAGGCATTGCGCAGACATTGATTCGATGTTATGGGAAGACCATCAGCTGTCAGATGAACATCAAATCATTTGTAAAAGCATTTAAAATAGAGCTTTCTTTGCTTGCTAGGCTGTTAAGGCTATGTTTTTAACTCTCAAAGGGGTTAAATATCTTACCGTTCAGAAAGGCATTATCAATCATCAAGCACACCGCACTTGCGGTCTTTGGGGTATGGTAGGCATGCCCTAGGAGCTTTTTGGGATTTTTTTAAGAGAATGAAAACGACCACCGATTTCTGAATATAAGCGTAAAACCCTTACACATACATCGAGAGTGATCGCATTTGAACCGATACATCCGATTTTGGTTTGGCATTAGCACGAATGGCCAGCAAACTTAATCAGACGGGGCCCGGACGGTGCAGCGGATGCAGCGGCTTCCTGCGGCTAAAGCCAGTCCGAATACGACAATGACTCCATCAGCAGGGGCTCTGCCGAGCATCGGCAGCGACGCAGCCATATACGCGCTCCGCAGGCACCGCCGCCGCCAGTTGTGGCGTCGATTCCGACGGGGTGAGAGCGGCAGTCGGCACCGACGCGAGATGTGGTGCGTAGGAGCTGTGGGGGAGCGCTTCGGCATGCTGCCTGTACTGCTGCTGTGCTGCGTGTCAGGTAAGTATCTCAACAATGGGAAGTGATATACATTTGGCATTGTGCTGGGACTCCGCTCCTATATCTGGCTTGCTAGCAGCCCAGGTGGCCTCTTCTGCCACACCTGGATGTACCTTTCTGTGGAATGATTACGACGGACATCGCACACCGCCGTTCCGAGGGGTCCAATATTCTCCATTATGCCATGGTTCTTCAAATTATCACAATTTAACTCATGTAAACTTTTTTAGGAAAACATGTTGACCTTGATTGAAATCGGCTCGCTTTACGAAAAATGATTATTTTTCTGACCTCTCGCCATGCTTATGCCACTGATGAAGTATGTCTCCCACAGTTGATGTGCTATCATAAATCACGTTTCTTAATTTTAAATAGTGGTCTCGAAGCGAACCTAGTCCACACCAAAATAACTGCGGGTTTTCATCGTGATATGCATGATATACTCGACGTAATATTAAAACACTTCTAGATTCATCATGTTCTATCAAATCGAGACTGGTCAATATGGGGCCAGAAGTAGTCTTCATGAAACACTCCTCTACATGAGCTACCTATATCACTTCAAACTCTTATTGTACTCGGATGAGTCCTATGAACGGTCCGTTTCACTTCTAACCAAAGCGCCCCTCACTTCAGAGCCCGAGAAACGTCTCAGTTTGCCAAGAACGCTTAGAGGCACTTCATGAGGCATTCCTAAGCCCCTCAATGCAAAACTACCTCCTCCTGGACTGGGCTGGGCTCGGCGGAGATACTGATAGTGGCTACAGCTGATGTTGCGCTGAATTTGGTGCCCAGACATGTAACAGGAGCTGGAAAACAGCTCGTAACTTTGGAAGCACTTTTTCTCAGAGGCTGTTGTTTCATTTTGCTAAGCGTGCTTGGATGGGTATGTTTCGATATGTCATCACGCTTGGTGATGAACAACTGGATGTGTGAACTATTATTCTGAGACTGGAGACAAGAAGCTTGAATGTTGTCATTGTCAATAATTCTAAAAATAACTAACCTGCATTCATTCTATATATTGAAGAAAACGGCCAAGACAATAAACAATAAGTTTATTGTCGTGGCCCTTTTTCTTTAATATATAGAATTAATGTAATTTAATTACTTTTTTAGAATTATTGGACGTGTGAACCACAGCAATATGCCCCGAAAACCGGATAAAAAGCCGAGGTCTGCCAATAACCTATACAAAAAATATTCCGAGTTTTGCTGTGAAAACAACGTTACAATGTAAACAATTTCCGTATGACAGCATTTTGTTCTGTTTTCAATCACTTAAGGGGTCGATTTATTTTCCACCCCGTTATTATTTCCGCGCCACATGATACACTTTATGAATCCCTCCGTACGGCAGCTACGCCAAGGATTAACTCTGCACTTACAGATCATTCTACCTCCGCTACCCCTGCCACGCATCGTGGCACCCTTGGCTGGCATTTGAGTTAACCGTAAAGTTGTCTGTCACAATCAGCCACATTGTGAATGAAGCACCCGAAGCTACTAGGAAGTGTGCCAACCAACTACAAGTAGATAAAAGTGTCAAGTAGACTTAAAGTTGGAGGCGGACAGTGATAGAGCAAGACAGAGAGAGAGAGAAATTTGGGAATAGCGGGTTCAGAAATCTACATTTCCTGTCTTATGGTATTTAGTCAGAAATTTCCGCATTGCAGGACATTTTCCAGGAAAAAATTCATTACCAAAATACTGACTGTGTTTACATGCATTCGTCGTGTTTACATGCATTGACTCCGGAAAAATACTTCTGTCGTTTAAGATTTTCGTTGAAGGTAGTCGGCACTGACAACTCTGGAAGGTTCAGACAGGCTCAGGCCGTTTCAGTCAGGTTCAGAAAGGTTCAGGGTTCAGGCAGGTTCAGGGTTCAGGCAGGTTCAGGGTTCAGGCAGGTTCAGGGTTCAGGCAGGTTCAGGGTTCAGGCAAGTTCAGGTTTCAGGCAGGTTCAGGGTTCAGGCAGGTTCAGGGTTCAGGCAGGTTCAGGGTTCAGGAAGGTTTAGGGTTCAGGCAGGTTTAGGGTTCAGGCAGGTTCAGGGTTCAGGCAGTTTCAGGGTTCAGGCAGGTTCAGGGTTCAGGCAGGTTCAGGGTTCTGGCAGGTTCAGGCAGGTTCAGGGTTTAGGCAGGTTCAGGGTTCAGGCAGGTTTAGGGTTCAGGCAGGTTCAGGGTTTGGACAGGTTCAGTCGGGTGTGCTCGACTGGGCTGCGATCGCAGCACTTGCGGCTGTGCTGATGCATGTGTCTGTGTCTACCCGCTTCGGCAGCAGCATCACTGATGCGATACCGGGCCCTCAAAGGTAAACAAGGCCTGGGTTGGAGCTGACACATTGGGGTGCACACTTCTTATGTTTTTATGGTTGGCAATATAGTTTTTAGTCTGATTATCTACGCGGTATATGGACGCAGTCGATTTTAGTAGCTAGTCGGAATATTACATTGCACGAAACATCCTGAAAATGACGCAATAGATATGTCTTTATTGGAGACAGTTCAATAGTTTTCACAGATCAAAGGGAGGGCACTCACCCCTAGAGGAGGACAATCCGAAGGACTGAGGACCAGCGGGAGGAACTGGGAACCTGTCCTGCTGCCTACCTCATAAGCTGACTAGGGGAAACGAATGTGGCATCGGTTCAAAGTTGCCGACGGAGATGGATACAGCCTCCACATTCAAAAGATTCGGTTGGCAACTATGCCCGCTTTACCCCTCCCCCTTCAACACACACAGCTCCGTCACCTATAGAGCTTGGGCATGAACTTAAGCATAAAGCTATCATTAATCTGTCGTATAAGAAAGCCAAGCTTAAATTACGATTCTTGATTAGCCCAGCACCAGTGATTGACTGTTTCTGGCTCTGAACGCATGTCTAACTTTAACGAAGACATTTAAACCAGGAAATAGTCCAGCATAGCGTTAAAGACCTGTTTCTAGCAGCGCTTAATGAATGGCCGCCGACTCGTTGCAGGTAGCAAAATGCTCCAATAAGATTTTCCAACCACGATCCAGCTCAGACCAGACCAATATCAATACTTCCGGCTATTATGAAAATTGTAGAAATAATCGTTCAGATACAACTGACAGAGTATCTAGAAACAAAACGCCTCTTAGCATCAACCCAACACGGCTACCGAAAACATCATTCAACAGAAACTGCGCTTGGCGTTATAGCAGATAAGGTGCTTTCTGGGATGGGCAGGGGTGAAATTTCGATATTGGTCCTTTTAGATTTGTCCAAATGCTTTGACGTCATCCCACATTCTAAATTACTCGAAAAGCTTGCCCTGTATGGCGTCGACAGCGACAGCGAATGGTTCGAAAACTATCTTTCAGGTCACACACAACAGGTACAAATTCGGTCCGAAAATGGTTCAATTTGCAAGTCAAAATCCAAAAACCATCAGCTAGGAACATTCCAGGTTGGCAGTTTATCTTGTGTTCTGTACATGCTCTTCGTAAATGACCTAGGCTGGTGTGTGGAAGATGACGTTACCATTGTTCAGTTCGCTGATGACACTCAAGTACTTGTGACGGGCCCAAAACGTGATCTACAGAGGATTATTACTCAAATGGAGCGAGCGCTTAAGTCCCTCTTCCAGTGGTTCTGCAAAAATGGGATGAAGCTGAACACCGGCAAAACACAGATGGTTGTTCTTGGTACGCCATCAATGCTCAGGACATTGCCGAACATCACTATCAATTTCTGCGGAGCTGTAATCCAGGATTTTAGAGTTGTCAAAAATCTAGGCGTAATGATTGATAGACACCTGAGCTTTGAGCGACATGTGGACTCGGTGTGTGAAAGATGCACTGGAATATTGATAGCACTGAGCCACGCACAACATTCCATTCCCAGAAGCGTCATGAGAAGTATTGTGCAGGCGCTGGTGATGTCAGTAATTCGTTATTGTCTATCAGTTTATGGCTCATGTAATATTACCCAGACACGCCGCATTGAAAAGATTGCAAATTTCAGTGCGCGAGTAGTAAGTGGGCGTCGTCGTTTTGACCATGTATCGGATGTTTTGACCCAGTTGCGATGGATGAGAGCTGAACAACTAGTGGAGTACCACACAGTGTGCTGTGCATTCAGCTTTTGTGCGTGGTGCTCCCCAATATTTGGCCAATTCGATAGGAATGGTGGCTGGTGCTACGCACGATCATTTCACGCGACAGTCGCAAAACCTTACCACGGATACGTTCAGAGGCGGGGAGGAGACGGATTGTATACCGAGGAGTACAAATGTACAACCAGCTGGCAGTGGATGTACGTTTACGAACCATGTATGTACGTTTTAGACCATGGCTGAGAAACATGCTGCTGTCACGCCGCGAGTGAGCATGCTTAATGTCTATTTTTATAGTGATAATTTTATCGTGGGTCTTGATAGTTGCCTGTCTTTTTATTTTCAGCGCTACGATGTTATGTCTTTTATGCTCTATATGTATTTTAGCCAATATCCCGAGTGTTTACTTTTATAGAAATGACGTGTCAAGTGAAAAACCACACACAGTGGATCTTAGACAAAATATACGAACGAACGAACGAACGTGTTGGCAGCATACCATAGAATGAACCGTTTTTCAATGCATATATGAATCATTTAGGTATACAAATTTGGCTGCGACAAATGGTGTATGCGGATGGCATTCCCAACTAGTGCTGAAATGATACGGAGGGGATGCCGAAGCGTTAGAAAGAGAGCTCGATTTCCATGCACTAACCCGGGTTCAAAACCCCGGGCGGGTATTCTGCGTAAGCCTTTCCGATTCTCATAATACCCTCCCATCGGGATGGGAGATAGCGACACTATCTAACCTCTTCAGTCTGTGTTGTAAAGGCTCAAAGCTGCTTCAACATTCTGCAGAAATCATTGGAACACTTCTCCTTGTCTACATTTTATAAGGTCAGCCAGCACTTTAGGATGCTTCATTTTCATTATTGAGGCAGACTGGTCATACTAATTCAATTCAAGCTGCGCGGGATATGCCAAGGCAGCAGGTAAAGGTCTTTCAAAGGGATCTGGCTTCATGGTTTAAGCCGAGAATAACACGAGCAATGGAGGGAAGTCTGGTGACCTCGCGCAGTGGAAGGGGACCCAAAGTTCAACATGTGAAAACGGTATGAAAATCATGCATTAGCAGTACATATAGTTTAGGAATGTAGCACATTTTAGCCCACGAACAAAGCGAATACCGACGATCGACCGAACACTCAGACATGATCGCATAACCTTCCATGGGTAAAACACACTATTCATCGTGGGCTTAGTATCCCGTATGCTTAGAGCTTCAGCAATTTTTAGGTCAGCGTTATATTTAGCTACGACGAGAGTTTCGATGGTAAAATTCTTATTGGTTTCCGTATGCCCCATAGCGGGTAGAATTGCAGCATGTGTTCCCCAGAGATTTTGTATTCAACGTTTTTGGTGGAGCTTTTCCCTCTAAGCCCATTTGTGTAGGCATGACAAGTTTTTTTACCGGAGGTGCATGGAAGATTCACAAGTGCAGATCTAACTAACGTGGATTTCAGTGAAGTTTCAGAGTACCGGGCGATAACCCTAGTTGAGAGGAGCGCACAATTTGGTTAACGGATTTTCTTATGTGGTCGTTAATGAAGAGCAGACGAGTATATAAATCCTGTTTTGTCTTTTTAGTTACTAGCTGGATGGCTATGGGTTCTGCTGTCCTAATACAGGCGACATTTGTCTGCTGCTTTAACCTTGTGAGCAGGATGGGCGTTTTGTAGAAACAAATCCTTGATGTTACCTAAACTTCTCAGGCAAACCTCTTTCGAGGAAGAGATTCGTGCCGCCCTGTTAATTTCTAAATTCATTTAACATTTTGTTTAGCTTGCAAAGGGTGAGCCGAATGGAAATGGAGAATAACAGGGCCTGCCATTGGCTTAATGTATAGTTCTGTAGAGTATGAGCCATCTTCGTGGCCTGTAAAGAGAGCCTCGAGAAAGGGAATCGTCCCGTACACTTTGGTATGTTCTACAATGAGCGATATATCGGGCTGTATGGAGTTTATCTTAGTGTGAAACTCCAGAAGCGTACTGAGACCATGCCTCCATATACCAAAAATATCATAGATGCTCCGCAAAGAGATCGCTGGGCGTAGTTTGAGACTTGCAAGAAATTTCGATTCTAGAGCATGCATGAAAGCTATGACAAGGGGCGGTACGCAGCGGTTCCCCATTACGACACCGTTCGTTTGTTCGAAAATCTTAGTTTCGAAGCGAACGATGTTGTTATTGAGAATGTGGATCGTAATTTCATGCAATTGTCCAGGCTGAGGCCAAACAGGTTTATGTCATCCAGGTGATCTTTAATTATCGCCATAACTGTTCCTATGCCTTCCATGATTGGAATGCTGCTGTAAAGATTACTTACATTCATTGAGAAGACCATGGAACCTAGCGGGAGCTTACCCGGAGATACGTATACCTGGAGACCTGGAGATACCTGGAGATCGCACGCTGTGGAGAACAAAGGCAATATAGTTATATAAGGCTTCTAAGCCAAATGATTATGGCGATTGTCCTGTTCAGATATTGACTGAGAGTAGATAAGGGCAAACCCAGCACGCGCGGATATATAGGCCACCACCACCGGTACAGGGAGTGGGCATTCGGCCCCCGTAAGATCTCAGAAGTTGTGCTACGTCAGGAAAAGCGGCAAGGGGGGGTTAGATAGCCCGTTTGGCGTTTATCGAAAATGTTATCTACTCTTTGTTGGTCAGATCGCTTGGAAGCCAATAGAGGTTAAAGCTATTCCCGTAGGGATACAATGGAAACTCAATTTTGCTGCTATGGTGGATCGTAGCATAGCTGTGGAAAAAATGTAAGACTATTGGAATCCTCTCAGCAATCTTGATTAAATAATATGTAATTTTTAATTTACGAGGTCAAATCTCACAAATGCCTACAATGCAGGATAAGTCAAGATAGGAATGAGTCCGCATATCATTCATCATTCAATCTGCAATGACGAAACAAACACAATGGCGTCAAAATAAAAGATATATCACTGTATCATGCGAAGCAATTGGGCTTCATAAACTTTCCCCTGCATTTCGAATGCAGAGGTCACGGTACTTCACGGACCCTGGGCCATCGATATAAAAACAACATTAACAAAAAATGCTGCATGCAGTGACATTATCATGCGATGAAAATTCTAGAGCAATATATTAGGTCCGTTTTTGCTCTGCCTGTAAATATTTGTCTAGTCTAAATCACTTAGCGTGGCCTGGAGACACAACCTAAGTTCACCTCGACCTACAATTTTAGAACGAGTTGAAGAAAATCAGGCAACAGGAACGCCAAGTGCCGCAGCGTTGCCCACCGCTGTTTTTTTTCTTTGCTTCCTTTGAAATATATTAGGGAGAGATATGGATAACCACCCCTAGTACCTACACCTGCTAATAATGATTTTCGTTGGGGTCCAACGACACGCCAACTGCTAAGGTTGCACGGCGTGACCACCTTCCCCGTTGGAGGGGTGTGTGGGGATTAAGCAACACTTATTCAGAACACCCACCGGGACATGAACCAGATACCTGTGGCTTGCAGGGCAAGCATGCTATCTACTGAGCCACTTATGCCCAAGATGACAAATGGGAAGTCTTAGGTCAAACCAAATAAGAAATTAAGGGTCGATTGCAGAGCTAGATGCTTACCTTGGCAAAACTAGCTTTTGACTGGGCAGCGTGTTTTTACCAGTTTAGTATGGATTGTACAGTCAGAAGTGGAAAAACTATAGCAAAATCAGGGAAAGAATTAAGCATATTCACTAATAACTTTTGCTGTCAGTGCGGGGTCGGACGACCTCCAGCAGTAACTGCAGCCCTTGACAGCACATAGGGTGGATGGTCTTTAAAAAAGTACTTCAAAGTCTTCGAATGACAAGCTACGAGGTATAATGCTTACTACACCATGAACTCTGTAGCTTTATCTTCAGCGACGTCGTCACTTAAGAGCAAACCGATGAATGTGAGCAAATTTTCAAAGTAAATGAGTCATAAACAGATAACTAAACTGTCTCCGATAGGTATCTTAGCATTTTTGTCTCAACCCAGAGTTGGTAGCATACCCAGCCCCAGTAATTCAGCAAAGGGGAGAATCAGAAAATGTAGCTACATCCTTATAATTCCTTATGCACCCCACGCGTCTGTTTGCCGATTGACCACCACCTCCTTAACCGAAAGAGGAATTATTGATTATATCTTGAGAGCATGTTAGTGGGAAATGAGGCTGGGTCCCATTCGGCCCAATAGCCTCCAGTCCATTGGCCAGCGGAAATAGAACTGATGAGCTCCTGAAGAAGTTCTCTCAATCGACCATTGGAAGGGAGGCCATAAATTGTGACGTCTCACTTCTTGGGGCATCTTTAAAACCGTTGCATTGGCCGTCGCTGCGCCAAGATGTGTCCCAAAAGCAGAGTCTGCAAGGCTCAATGACGCTGAGCACTGAGCTTAGCATGCACGTACCGGGCAAAGTACCGGGCTTAGTACGTACGGCACCAAACCTATGTACCGACGGTATCATAGTGTATCTACAAATTGCAATGGTAATTTTTCTTAGCAGGCAGCAAGCAGGCCTAGAAAGACTTCAGACAACACCAAATTTCAATCATTTGCCAACTGATTGATGATCTATAATACACTGATATTGTGTAACAATTTGCTAACGTTTTGAAATATGAAAACATCTGATCTATCAAAACGAGTATAGCAATATCACTGTCATCCCCGGACAGCTAGGCCCTTCCCTGATTTATATTTTCGGAAATTTAGAGGCACGTCTTGAAGTCTTATGAATCGGTAAGGCTCGAGAGCATCTCCACTGGGAGAGGCTAAGATCGCTCAAATGATGTGTAACCCGTGGACATCAGACAGAACATACCCGTGATAAGAACGGCTCGTGGGTCTATTTTAGATAGCGTTAGATGCCTTTAAACCAGCAGGGCTGTGCAACAAAGTGGAGGTGCTCAAATCGTAGTCAGGACGTCAGGTCACTGCAGGGGCGTAGCCAAGGGCAGGGACAGCCGCCCCCACCCCTAAGGGCCCGAAGGTCCCCCTGAGGACACGGGCCGCGCGAAGCGTGGCTCGCCCGCACTGTGCTCTGTGGCAAAATTTGAAATTTCATACCAGACAGGGCCCTCTTAAACCCTCTACAACACTATTCTGTAACCAGCAGGGCCCTTTTACCCATCAGGGCCCTTTTGGCGCTGTCGCAGGGGCCCTTTTCGGGGCGCCGCCCCTCCCTAAGCGAAATCCTGGCTACGCCCCTGGGTCACTGTGCTACGCAGTATTGGTCAGTTCTTCGATTGCAGATGAAGGTGATGACGGATTTGATGGTACTGGTTCTGATAATGAAGGTGAAAGTCATTTATTGGACTTAGTTTTCCTGGAATTCGATTGCACATGTTGCAACAGAAGGTTTTTGAGGCACCTGTGGAGTTATTAAGTTTGACAAAGATGAAAGACAAAGACGAAGGAATAGGGGCAGCGAGGAGCCTGGCAGGAATAGGGTTAAGCCAGGCCAAGCTACAGAGTTATGGCATCATTTCCAAAGCCAGGTGGACTAAGTTGAGACCGTGTCGTACCTCTCATACAGTTCCGTTTACGGCCGTTTTCCCTTTCATTCTTATACTATGTGACCTCAACTGAACTGCTTTGGCCTGCAGGAAATCCCAGGGTCCATATGTGCGCCTCATAAATTTTAAATCAGATATTTTGATGACCATACGATATCTTATGATCTCGTACCATATGATCATATTTGTATATCCAAACTGCGCAAATGGGAGACTGACAAGGAACCTGTACTTCTAATTCGATCACGTCCATGAAGTTAGCGACGGATTCGCATTCGGATTCAGCGACGGATTCGCCCGAAATGCCGTCTCCTGCGACATCGCTCAAATTCACACCATAGGCTCCCCGTGCCCACAGCAACTCACCCCTAACGTGATTTTCCGTCAAATTCACCCGTTCACCCGCTAGAGGTGAAAAAGTGAAATTCACCCAAAGTGGCGTCTCCTCCGATTTCGCTCAAATTCACACCATAGGCTCCCCTTGCCCTCAGCAACTCACAGCTAAAGTGATTTTTCGTCACACTCACCCGTTCACCCGCTAGAGGTGAAAAAGTGAAATTCACCCGAAACGGCGTCTCCTCCGATTTCGCTCAAATTCACACCATAGGCTCCCGTGCCCTCAGCAACTCATCCCTAAAGTGATTTTCCATCACACTCACCCGTTCACCCGCTAGAGGTGAAATACCGTTATTAAGCGGGAAAATGACGGGAATAAGCTAAATGCAGACCAGGGTCATAGAAGGAAGGTAGCAAAAAAGCTTTGCTACATTTTTTGGGGTCAAGGTCATCCAAGGTCATTGAACTATGAGGTCACAATATGATGATGTACCGATAATGTACACTTTGACTAACACTTTTGCCAGTGTTTGGTGGTAAATGAGGATTGACCTTTAAAAATGACCTTTAACCTTGGCATTTGACCTTGATCTTTATATTCAGATATCTTAACTATGACTTCATAGAATAATACACCTCCGACTGGGTAACGCTATTTGACAGGAGGCGCTGGGGTCAATTACCTTGCAAATTCTGATATGACCTTGACCTGTGACCTTTGACCTTAACCTATACCTTCCTGTGAGGTGACCGTGGCATATTATCCCGGTTATATGACGTTATGACGTCACCACTCGGTATCCAATGCAAGGGAACTGTTCTACCGCGCGATTGTGGCAGTCTCAAAATGCAGGTCTGACTTTGAAAGCCTATACGTCACAAAATTTTCGGCCGATTTTCGTAGATATCTTCACTAGTAGTTATAGATCAA
This sequence comes from Lepas anatifera, assembly GCA_034440635.1. Taxonomy (NCBI): domain Eukaryota; kingdom Metazoa; phylum Arthropoda; class Thecostraca; family Lepadidae; genus Lepas; species Lepas anatifera. The sequence goes on from JAOTON010000925.1 coordinate 27,037, forward strand.
GACAGTAGTTATAAGTGTACCCCTCTCATCATAGCATGTCGAATCATGTGCAATATGAGCATGGTTTATGCATGGGTGACCTTGACCAAGGGTGGTTCTGGGTAGGGTCAAGAAAACCTAAGATGTTCCGTTAAATTCTCTCGAATGTAGCCAAATATCGTTTTTCGGCTCTACGAGCTGTTCTTACGCCACCTCGGAAACAGGTGAGGGAGCCTCCGAGGTCCCCCTCTAGTGCGCGTGCTAAGCAAATGAATTGGCCTACCCCGACCCCTAATGACCTGGTCAGGTGTGCTGGCTCCGCATGCAAAGGGCATACCCAGCCTCTTATCAGACTAATCGTCTAATCGGGCTCAAACAAAATACATATTGCCATTCGGAACCCCTGAGTGAAATGAGTTTGTGAGCTGCTTACCATTTGCTACTCTCGTTAAAATTGATGTTCCCAGAAGTCACAAAAGGTCACGTTGAATGTTCGCAGGATAATATGGGTTTCTTCCATTTCATATATTCAGACTGCAGGAAGATCAAGACAGTAGTTATAAGTGTACCCCTCTCATCATAGCATGTCGAATCATGTGCAATATGCGCATGGTTTATGCATGGGTGACCTTGACCAAGGGTGGTTCTGGGTAGGGTCAAGAAAACCTATGAGCTTACAATGAAGATAATGTGCATAAAGGCGAGCAATACGACATGAGAAGCACTTGATAAGCGTCTCCCGCACCTCGCGGGCGGCCGGCGGGCCGTGGCGAGCCGCGGAGACGCCGGGTGGCGGGCGGGCGGACGTCTCCGGGCGACGGGCGGCCCGGTACAATTTACACTGTGGACAATTTTGCGCACATTTGCGTACTTAGCTCTGTTCAGGCCATGGTGGAGAATTATTTGACCTATGTTTCCACAAAAAGCTAACTGGCAGAAACGTAACTTTTTTGTTTCTCTATTCAAAATCAGCAACTAGTTTGTAAGGTGGATTTGTGAAAGGGGTAATTAAAACGCAGATTATATAGCTTTATTAAAATTCAAATATACACATAACGCTAATCATCTTACAGCTGACATTATGAAGAACATTTTTATATCAATTATTTTTAATCTGACTCAGTTTTGACGTTTAGTATCAAAGTTAAAAAATCGGATCTAGCAGACGCATCGAGTGCCTTACTTCTGGATTTCTTCATCGCCTTACTTTGATTAGTAATAAGTGCATCTTTCAACCAAATTAACCCTATTTCCGTCAGGCTCCCGGCTACCCCTATTTCCGGCAAGGGGCAATATCGGCCCCTAAGATCTCGTAATCTAACCGGCCGATTTTGAAAATTCAAAGTGCTATAGATTTCCCTGACGCTAAACTTTATTTTGAAAAAAAGAAAATTTCAAAATTTTGATTCTTAAGGAGAAGGTCGTGCAAAATATACAATTTTTGTGTACTTTTTAGATTTTCCATAACCCTTGTCTCTGTTGTACGATTTTCACAAAACTAGTTTAGATTTACAAATAATTGACCAAAAATTTTCATATACTCGAGTTACGCAAACATTCGAAATTCAATGGCAGTTGCAAGACCAGGACTATGAGGGGAAATATATACAACCTAAAAGTTTTTGTTACGCGGATTAGAAGCCGTCATATACTGCTTGGAATCTTTGACACATAAATAAATGAGAAAAAAAGTGAAAAACTCATCAGGGGCGCATGCAGTAAGGTAAAACAGTGGGGTAAAATACATACCAACAATATGCGAGTGGTATGCATGAGTATATTAGTCCCTCGACTAGTTGAAATTTATTTCTGATAATTTTTACCCTCCCATGGCAGCTCTGGGAAAGGGGGTGACATAGGCGGATCAAGGACTCTCGTCGTGGGGGGTGGGGGGTGATTGGAAACACATTTTCAATATACAACGATATTGAGTCGCGGCGGTGATACTGGCTGGGAATATGCATTTTGAAAATGTGTAGTGACTGGACACGCCTCTGGTAATCTAGAATTGGGTTATAACTATTTTGAATTTTCATATACCCAATTGTATTCGCCCTGGCACGGCTGTAAGCAGTCTTCTCACTTACTAACGTTTAGTCCTTCTTGATAACATTCCCCCCATTTTGAACTGCTGTGACCGCCCCTGATGAATACAAATAGTGACAATTGTGAATGCACTATCATATCACACAAAAAATGATATAATAAAACCATATAACTGGTATCAGGATCAGCAGAGACGGCTTCCTTTTACAAAGAACCCATCGCATACGATAATACTTGGTTTGTGGATAGAACCTCCCCAAAAAACCCAGCCATAGCTCCGCCCCTGGTAAATATATAATCTTGAAAATTTCAGAAAACCTGCCTGTACTAGTTTTAGGAAAAGTCAGGAAGTTTCAAAGTTCTATCGCAAGCCGTTCCGGAGATATTCTTGAAAAACCTGAAGGGGGGCAATATTAGCCCCACCTGCCGGAAATAGGGTTAACTTGATAATAGTAGTCATTCAGAATACTCTGAACAATTTTCTTCACATCGGCAGCCATAAAACCCCTAAATTCCAAAATCCGAAAAACGGCCCCGTGGCCACCCACGACAGCGTTTCCGACCACAGTGCATAGGCTCCCCGTGCCCTCAACAACTCACAGCTAAAGTGATTTTCCGTCACACTCACCCGTTAACCCGCTAGAGGTGAAAAAGTGAAATTCACCCGAAACGGCGTCTCCTCCGATTTCGCTCAAATTCATACCATAGGCTCCCCGTGCCCTCAGGAACTCAGAGCTAAAGTGATTTTTCGTCACATTCAGGCATTCTTTCGCTAGAGGTGAAAAAGTGAAATTCAAGCGAACCGGCGTCTTCAGCGTCGTATTCAGCGACGGATTCGCCCGAAATGGCGTCTCCCGCTATTTCGCTCAAATTAACACCATAGGCTGCCCGTGCCCTCAGCAACTCACTCCTAAAGTTATTTTTCGTCACATTCACCCGTTCACCCGCTAGAGGTGAAAAAGTGAAATTCACCCAAAGCGGCGTCTCCTCCGATTTCGCTCAAATTCACACCCTAGGCTCCCCATGCCCTCAGCAACTCAGAGCTAAATTGATTTTCCGTCACACTCACCCGTTAACCCGCTAGAGGTGAAAAGGTGAAATCACTTTAGACGTGAGTTCCTGAGGGCACGGGGAGCCTATGGTGTGAATTTGAGCGAAATCGGAGGAGACGCCGTTTCGGATGAATTTCACTTTTTCACCTCTAGCGGGGGAACGGGTGAATGTGACGGAAAAATCACTTTAGGGGTGAGTTCCTGAGGGCACGGGAGCCTATGGTGTGAATTTGAGCAAAATCGCAGGAGACGCCATTTCGGGCGAATCCGTCGCTGAATCCGAATGCGAATCCGTCGCTAACTTCATGGACGTTAAAAGGAAGCGTATTACACGCTTTTCCCGGTCGTGGCGCTGTCAGTTCGTCCCAAACAGGGCGTGTCTTACCCACGGTGTCCGTGACCCCCACTTTCCCCTACCTGGCACTAGCCCCTATCAGCCCCCGCTGGGCGGCCATTGTTGTGAGCTGCTGGTGTGACGACACATGCTGACGTCACGATGAGCATCAGCCAATTGAAGCCCTTGAAGCATTTTAAGTATGGTAGTGGTTGCCAGATCATGACATCATCCCTAAGCAGATAATTATTTATTTTCCTGGACGAGTATTTAAAGAAAACAAATATTGAGCTTATTGAACATTTTCAGAGAAATCATGAGTGGTTTCATTATTTTTGGCTAAAAGTGTGCCTAATTTCACTTAATTCCAGGGTACGACCAAAGTGCCACATTCCCTTTAACCCTTGCCCCGGTGGCGGGTACGAGCCACCTTCGCCCTGGTGTGGGGGGGGCTAAAAAAGACCCCCACGATCTCAAAAACTAAGAGAGCTAGAAAAAGCGCAAAACGGCAATCGAAAGCTCTTCGAAAATGATATCGAAAATACTTCAGTCATTTTTCTTGTCAGGTCAATATCAAGGTCACCAGAGGTCAAAATCGCTAATATGAGGTGTACTAAGAAAACCTCATATATCTCAGAAACTATGATAGCTAGAAACATTTTTCTAACACCATTCGAAAGCTATTGAGATGTGCTTTCATTGTAGTGGCATTCATTTTCGTGTCAGGTCAAAGCCTAGGGAGCTACAGGTCACTAGATATTGGGCATATTCTTGGGAATGCCCATAGCCACCCATGCATAGGGGCGTTTACCTTTTCGCTAATAGCTTCCAAACCAAACAAGATACAGCCATAGTTTATGCACCATTGCAATCCTCTCGTCAAAACGAATCGAATGATATATGATATTGCTATGCCAGGTCAAATTTAAGAATTTGACCTGACCCAGGTCAACGGTCTGACCCAACTTGACCTGGTATAGTCATGATGTATATCATTTGACTTCCAGTGACTATACAAACACTTTGGTGACAAAATAAAAGCTCTATCTTATTTTATTCAAAAGTTATAGAGAAAAACAAAAAAATGCTTATTTGACCTAAGGTAACCTTTTAAAGGTCACAAGTCAAAAATTTTGGTATCAGCTCCAGAAATGGGCTAAGAGCAGGTCGCAACCGATGTTTGAAGTTGATTCCATCCATAGTTACTGAGAAAAGCTCATTTCGTGATTTTCCCCATGTATTGACAATGGGGAGGTCATGCTCTGTACATGACCTTAAGTCACCAATATCGAAAATCCCGGAGCAAATGTTGTAGCTCCTGGTGGCCCCAATATGTGGTATGAGTTTCAACTTGATCGATTAACCCTTCTTTTAGTTATGCGGTCCTAAGTATTTTTTGAGGTGACGTTACTTCACCGGGCCTGGTGACCTGACCTGATATGACCTTGAGCCAAAATTTTCAGGAAAAATGTAAAAATGATGAAGGAACAGCTAGACCAGCTTTGGCGGCGCTGCGCGCCGCGGTTTTTGGTCACTTCGGAAAAACCCGAGGGGGGTCTAAAAAGACCCCCACCCGGGCGAAGGTTAATGAGAACATTGATAAACTAAGCTGCGGTGCGGGCGTGAGCCGTCTCCGCGACCACCGCTCGGCTGCTGTATTTTCCAGACGCGCCGGAACCAAACAGGTCTGTCCGGTCAGCGGCAGACGCCAGTCGAGGCCAGCAGGATGTGCTTTCACTCGTTTATTCGATTTCATCCAAATGTCATTGGGTATTTGAGGCATCGGCTGACAAGATGCACTTTCCCACACAGCGCACCAACCGGCACACAGGCAAGAAAGCAAGACACACGAAACGCCTACGTTGAAGTGGCACGAGTCCGGTAATTAATTACGGACAACTGGTTGTTCTCTGAATACCTTTCTAAAGCTGGCTAGTGATAATAGCTACTTGACAGAATTTTACGGCGGCAGGTGGCAACTCATTCCAGATCTTCACCCCTCGGTAAATAAACGACCGTTGCGATGCAGTAAGGCAAACAGCCGGCAGCTTGACACGAGGTAGCTAGGCTCTGTGACATTCACGGCTAGTGTATCGGTACACCTCAGTAGCTATTATTAGGCATTGTTAGCAATTATTAGGCACTGTTAGCAATCATTAGGCACTATCTCGCTTTATAGCCAGAGCCTAAGTCCGAGCTTCGGGCGGTCCAGAAGCTAGAGTGGACCGTAGATAGTGTTTTAGTAAGTCTTCCAGGTCGAATCCGGCTTAATAAGCCGAGGAAGGATGGGGTAACGAATTAGCACAGGCTGAGCATAGGTGTAGAATCGCTGAAATTCTGTCATAGTACACACCGGAAATATGTGGAACACTTCTCACCTCTGCACAGAGCAGCGGGAGCAGTGCTGCCAGATTCAGAGGTTTCCCGCCAACTTTATAAGGTTGAACCTCCGAATTGAGGGCGATATTTGGTGTTATGTTTTTATGGATGATGCCTCTCTACAACCAGCTGCGTTGACATGGCAGAGAGTCGAAAGTTGTCAGAAACTGGAAATGTCAAAATTGGTATTTTTCAGGGAGAAGCCTTCTATCCTCTACTCACTTTTTGACCAACGATCTGAGTTCATATATCGGCGAGGAGTGACGACAGTCTGCTATGCAGGTGATACGTGTCTCTTGGTTCGCGGTAAAAACTGTGATTTACATTTGATTGTCACCCGTATCGAGGCTGCCCCCACCTCTGCCTATCAATGACTCTGCCACAATGAGATGAACGTGATACGTTGCGCTTATCGGAGGGGAGGGGGGCAAAATTGGCAGACTAGTGGTGAGCGCTCAAATCCCTCGTACATTTAAATTTTCAGAACAAAAGGGAGGGAGGTTGATTGCATTACCTGTGCACGCGTGTTTTTCCCGTTTGGATTTACCCGGCGGAGGATTTTTGTGATCAGTTGGGCAATGGTGGGGTAGAGGGTCGAAAAGTGGGCCTTATATTTTATTTAACACAAGGGGATGACACATGACATATACGGTTATTTGACGTACTTTAGTCTAGACCAAAGAGACGCGGGTAGAAATAAGGACCAATGTGTTTCCATAATGAGGGACCGCTCAAAGGCTTATAAAACTTCCTCGCCGGGAGAAAATTTTCATGGGAGAATACCAAATAAAACCAGATGGGGGAGGAGAGCAGCAAAATTCGGCCGCCCACGCGGCGGACAGACCCACTTGCCTATATGATGACTCGAATCGACCCGCCCCATAGAGAGCAAGCTGTTTTTAACATCGCCGGGGCAGCCTCTGCTCTCACTATAAATATTTGTTTGTCGTGTGGGCTCCTTTCGAGGAAAGAGGTCCCATCACAGTATCATGGACCTCTTTCCAGGCTCCTGTTGCAATTTTTTTGCCTGTGATCTCTGAGAGGTCATCTGGGGCTACTTAAGCAGTTTTTAAACTTAGGTCAATAACTTTGTATACAATGATTGAACAGCTTTTGTTTTGATATCATTGCTTTTAGATTGCTATTGCAAGTCGCTTAGTATGCATTTTGACTATACTACGTTAAAAAGCGACGTTGACCCGACCTAAGGACAGGTCATTTTTATGTTTTGACCTAGTATAGTCATATTCTACATCATTCGTTTACTGTGGCAAGAGCAAGCGAATGATGCTTAAAAAATGATCATAACTCATTCCGCCAGACGCAAGAGCCCAAACCTCTGCTCAAAATCACACATTCTTTGACTTCTCATGACGTCAGTATTGACCTGAGCCAAAAAGTGACTAATATAGTCCCTTCAAGAATGTGCATGACCTATTCACTAGCGTTCGCGTTTTTTTTTTTTGCCATCCCGAATATGGGCCGAGTTCAAGGGGTTCTTCAAAAAAAAACCCACCAGGGCGAAGTGGCTGGGAGGCCCACCAGGGCGCGGGTTTAAACCCCCCATTCGTGACTGTGTCATCCTGTTGGATAGAGCTTTATAAGACCAGATTATGTTAGGAGCTTTTTCCAAACTTTCCCGATGTATAGTAAAACCACACTAAGAAACCCAGTTAAGTAAATTCTCCCACCACCTCTAGCTATGTTTTCAAACTTTGTCCTTTCTGACAGGGGCGTAGGAACGGTTTGAAAAGTGGGGGGCGGGCCACCTTAGAGGGGCCCACCTCAAGGGGGCCCCAGTCAACAATTTTAGTTAGCTCGTTTGGTGTCAATAAGGCACGCATGCACACGAGGATGTCAATATATGGAAAATTGAGACATTAAATGTTGACCTATGATTTCGAGTTGTACCTATTATGATCTAATAAATCACAGGAAAAGGCAAAAAACATGTTTTGGTTTTTTACCTAGACCCTTTTCAAATACGAAATACAATTTTAAGCTTTTTTGGAGGATTTCAATCATTTTTTACCATGAGCGCGTTTTTTTATACTTACAGATATTTTGGCCCTTTTCATCATATTTAAAAAATTAAAAACTGTTAAGCAAACTACAGACAATGCTTAGATACCAAATAGCCTCACTTCGCTGTGCCTAATCAAGTTGTATTTGTTTATTTAACACGCGCATTGACGGGGGGTACCCGCCCCCCTCGGGTTTTTCGTAAATAGCAGACAAACGGCGGCACGTAGCGCTGCCGTACTTGGCATACCCTTTCCCTCATCATTTTACAACTTCTGTGAAAATTTTAAGGTTAGGTCATCTCCGGTCAGGTCACCAGTACAGGTCAAGTGACCCGACCTCAAAAAGTTTAAGATAGCATAAGTCGGAGCAGGGTTAACTTATCCAATTGAAACTCATATCACACAATGGCCCCACCGAGTTCTCTAAAACATGTTCCGGTATTTTTGATATCGATGACCTAAGGTCAGGTACGAGGCATGATCTCTCCATTGGAAATACATGGGAAAATGGTTTTTACTAAATAACGCAGTAACGGATGGTGATAGAGCGTTTATTTTAGCTGCATTAGACTCGCCTGGGCTTTGCGGTTCTAATGATACGCATTTTATATAATTTGACCCTGACCTGACCTCAGGTCAGGTCAAATCCTTGATTTGACCTAGCAAGGTCAAATTATATATCATTCGATTCGGCTTCCTGCGAGGATTCATATAGTTCCAGTCGTTTTGCTCTATCTTTACTTGTTCAGATGTAATGGCCGAAAAACGTAATTTACATGTTATCCCTATGACGGCATGTTTTGACCTCTCGAGACCTTAAATGTGACCTGACAAAAATAGTTCAAATACTTTCGATAGAGACGTGGATGGGCTACCCAACGCCGTTTACCGTTTTTCGCTACCTACCGTGGTTCTCGAGATCTTAGGGGGGGGCGGGTACCCGCCCCCGTCAAAGCGAAGGTGGCTCAGACCCCCGTCAATGCGCGTGTTAATGACGAAAACGGGAATATTTATTTAGGTTATTACGGATCCCTTCTTTCCAATCATTACAGATTGAGTTAGGTAAAGGCTGATCACAATAAATACGCCTAGCTATATTTCGATGCCTAAAATGCAGTTCCAACATGACTGCAAGTGCAGTGTAGGTACTTGATGACCAGCTTTGTGATGCCGAGGAGGTGTGGGCATGTTGTTATAGTGGTTAGCAACCTTGCTTTCCACGCGACCAACTCGGGTTTAAGGCACGGCAGATTCCTTGTGCAAGGAGTAATTTGATCTGAAAAACTAAGAGAGCTAGAAAAAAGCGCAAAACGGCAATCGAAAGCTCTTCGAAAATGATATCGAAAATAATTCGGTCATTTTTCTTGTCAGGTCAATATCAAGGTCACCAGAGGTCAAAATAGGTCAAATCGCTAATATGAGGTGTACTAAGAAAACCTCATATATCTCAGAAACTATGATAGCTGAAAAATTTAACACCATTTGAAAGCTCTTGAAATGCGCTTTCATTATAGTGGCATTCATTTTCGTGTCAGAACAAAGCCTAGGGTGCTACAGGCCACTGAAATTTGGGCATATTCTTGGGAATGTCCATAGCCACCCATGCATAAGGGCGTTTACTTTTTCGCTAATAGCTTCCAAACCAAACAAGATACAGCCATAATTTATGCACCATTGCAATACTCTCGTCAATACAAATCGAATGATATATGATATTGCTATGCCAGGTCAAATTTAAGAATTTGACCTGACCCAGGTCAACGGTCTAACCCAATTTGACCTGGTATAGTCATGATGTATATCATTTGACTTGCAGTGACTATACAAACACTTTGGTGACAAAATACAAGTTCTGTCTTAGTTTATTCAAAATTTATAGAGTAAAACACCAAAAAATGCTTATTTGACCTAAGGTGACCTTTTAAAGGTCACAAGTCAAAATTGTTGGCATCAACTTCAGAAATGGGCTAAGAGCAGGTCGTAACCGATGTTTGAAGTTGATTCCATCCATACTTACTGAGAAAAGCTGATTTCGTGATTTTCCCCATGTATTTACAATTGGGAGGTCATGCCCTGCACATGACCTTAGGTCACCAATATCGAAAATCCCGGAACAAATGTTGTAGCTCATGGTGAGCCCAATATGTGGTATGAGTTTGAACTTGATCGATTAACTCTTCTTTTAGTTATGCGGTCCTAAGCATTTTTTTGAGGTGAGGTCACTTAACGTGGCCTGGTGACCTGACCTGATATGACCTTGAGCTGAAATTTTTAGGAAAGATGTAGAAATGATGAAGGAACAGCTAGATTAAGTTTGGCGGCGCTGCGCGCCGCCGTTTTTTGGTCGCTTCGGAAAAACCCGATGGGGGTCTAAAAAGACCCCCACCCGGTTAAAGGTTAAACCTGGGTCTACCTCTTCACTCGGGTAATCAGACATGAAGTTATTGGAGATCAGTCGTTTTGAGAACGAAGAAATGATCTACGGGAAATTATTAGCAATTATTTCTCGGCGTCGAATCCATGAACTCTTTAATCAGGAAATTTCCAAAGAAACGAAAAAAAACGAATAAAGATACGAGGGATATGATAGTGTGTCCCGAACGTTACATAACCTCTATTCCGTCGACAGATCCTGTTGAGATCCAGTTACTTTCTTACCCTTGTTATCTTGTAAACTAGCAAATTACCAAGACAAAAGGCGCCCAAGATATCTATCGCCTTGGCTCACTATGTTATGGTTATTTTCAACGTTTCATACCTATTTTTCTTTTTTGGATTATGCTCATCAATTTCTGTTATTACCCTTGTTTGTCTGGTTTCCTACGAAAATTTTGGAAAGGTGTTTATTTCAGAATATTTAGGAATGTAGTTATTGGTTTTACGCTAATAGATTAAAAATTGACTAAATTGCCAAATTCCCTGTTCGATTTGCTCTTATAGTAAAACTAGATTAATTTTTGCCTTTCCTTCGATAATGGTGCCTGATCGACATGTTTCAATTTGTCCTTTTTTAGTACGCAATAGGTACATTTTTTCCGAGGCATATGATTTTGAAAATTTTTATTGGAGCTCTGGGGCCGCCTAAGACCAACACTTGGCGGCACTCGCAAAGCTAATTTTCGGCCGCTCTCCCGATTATATCTCAGGGTGTCTCTGAGACCGATTCACGGTACCTCTTGGTCAAAACTGGGGGCCCTTGAGAACCTCTCGGAGCCTCTGAGATAAGTTATCGGCAGCACCTCTGAGACTAATTATTGGGCCCCCAGATTTGCTCTGGAGAGGGGGGGGCTGAGACTGACTATCGTGGCCATCCAGATTAGCTATTGGGGTCTCCTGAGCCTATCTTTGGGGTGGGGGAGGAGGGCTGGGAATGACTTCCGACAGCCCTCTGAGACTTACTCTAGGGCGCCCCTGAGACAAATACCCCGGGGGGGGTGAAATCACCTCTGAGAATGAGTCTTTGGCGTTCCTGAGACTGACTCTCGGAGGCTCCAGATTAGCTCTCACGGGCCTAAGGCTAACTCCGGGCCCGTGAGACCAAAACTCGCGAGCGCCTCTGGAAATTACTCTCAAAACCCCGAGATTAACACGCGCCCCGCTGGGGTCCCTTGCATGACGCGCCCCTCTGGGGGCGTTTTTGGCCCCCTCCGTATCTCGTTCCCCACGAGAGCTAAAGGAAAATTACGGGCGGCGTTCGAAAGCTCTTGACAAGACGAAGAGAATTTATAGGAAGAAGTTTTATGTCAGGACAATATTGAGGTCAGCATAGGTCAAAGAATGCTCCATAGGCTTACAACAGAGCAGTGTACGCTTCCCTTTCTAAATCTGCCCTCAGGGGAGCTAGAGCAAATCTTTATGCATCATTGGATTTCTCTCATCACGGCGAATCGAATGATGTATAATATGACCTTGCTAGGTCAAATAGTCGAAATGACCTCACCTCGACCTAGGTCAGGGTCACAGAATGACCTGGTATGGTCATGTTGCATATCAATTGACTCCCCGTGACAATATAAACACAATGCAAGCAAAATGAGAGCTTTATCACAATTCAGTGAGAAGTTATTGGCAAAACAATCACTCCTGCTCCCGTGACCTGATATGACCTTTGAGAGTTCAGATGCTCAAAAACTCAACTTGATGGTCACGATCGTGGTAAGAATAGACAGCTTGAGGATTTTCAGCCTTATCTATCCAGTATTTACTGAAAACGAGTCCATTCTATTTTTCACCATAGACCTATAATGGAGTGACCAAAAATTGGCCCCACCTTAGGTCACCAATATCAAAATTCTGAGACAGCAGATTCGTAGACCCCAATGACCTTATCATATTGTGTAAGTTTTAAACTGATCGGTTTGCTAATGTTCCCTGGGCGCTGCTTCAAACTCGTAAATTTAGGTTTTGAGGTCGGGTCACTTGACCCTAAATAGCTCCTTGACCTGACATGACCTTAACTAAAAAATTCGGTCAGATGTGTAAAATTGATTAGGTATAAGGTACCGTAAGTTTCGTTGTTCTGCATCTCTTCTTTTTTAAGCTATCTGGGAAAAAGCAGGAGGGGGCGAATTTCGCCCCTCCCCTAGCGGGGCGCGTGTTAACTCTCTGATGTCTCTGAGACTGACAACCGGGAGCCCTCTGAGACTAAATTTTGGGTGCTCCCTGAGATCGACTCACGGGGCTGCTTATACCAAAACTCGTGGGGGGGGCACAGCCTGAGGCTAAATCTCGAGGGCTCCCAAAATTACCCCCTCTGGAGCCCCCTGAAACCAGCACTCTGCGGATCAAATTAGACTAACTCTCGGACCCCCGGAATTACTCTCGGGGCCACCTGAAACTAAATATCGACTCCTGAGAGAGAAGCCCGTGAGACTATGAGGGCCCCCTGAGACCGACTCTTGGGGTGCTCTGAGACTGACTCTCAGGGGGACCCCGAGACCGAATCTCGGGGTCCCCTAAGACAGACACTTGGGGTCCCTTGACCGAGTCTTGGGGTCCTCTGAGACTGACTTTCAGGGGCCCCCTGAAATAGACTGTTTCAGGGCCCTGAGAACCACTCTCTGGGGGCCCCTGAGACTAGCTCGGCCCCCTCTCCTGAGACAGACTTCCGGGGCCCCTGATACCGACTTTTTGGGCCCCGGAGACCAGCCCTCTGGGGCCCTCGAAATCTACTTTCGGGGGCCTTGAGACCGACTCTCAGGGCCGGGGCCGTGAGGCCGACTCGGGACGCCCTGAGAACGAATCTTCAGGAGCCCCTGGGACTGACTCTGGGGCCCCGTGATCAGAGAATCCTTTGCAGTGGTTCAGATTGGCCCAAGGGGTGGGGGTGTGCGGACGCCTAGGGCCCCCTTGGCTACAGCACTGCATCGACACTTTCGGGGGCCCTCCGAAATCACCATTTGGAGGCCCCTAAAATAATTGCTCCCCTAGACCAATACTCCGGAGCCCCTTGATACTGATGCCCGGGGGTCCTAAGACCAAGCTCGGGGTCCCACTTAGATCAGGCTCAGGGACACCCTTAGACCCATGCTCGCGCTTTTCGCAGGGGTAACTCGACACCGATGTTCCGGGGCCCTCAAGATCAATTTTTCGAGCCCCCCCAAGACTAATGCTCGGTACTCTGGAGCCCCTCGTTACCGATGCTACGGGTCCTGAACCCAGGCCTCAGGGGTCGAAAAAGTTGCCATTTTGCCATTCTAAATGGTGACAGCTGGAGTTCCACCGGGTGACAAAAGTCACAAGTCGATTCACAAAAGTGGCACCTCTAATTCTCATACACTGCAAAATCTGGATTGACTTGGTTGGCACGGTTCCAATTTGGTTGGCCCATTTTAACCGTCTGCGCCATAAGCTTTGTTCGACTAACCATATTTGGTAAATGTTGTGAATTATTCGAACCATATTCGATCCTGGGCTCGAAAAAGTTCGGGCCCTCGCCTATCTCTCAGCATGGGCTGGTGACACGAATGGTGATAAAGTGCCATTGTCACCATTGCCCCCAGGCTATGTCACCAGCTGTATTCACTTCTCCTTCCGTGGTCGAACTCATCACTGCTATAATCAGCTGAGCGGCTCGGCCTTCACCGCACTGCGCCAGCCGCCGCACTAGGCGCGCTGTAGATATTTATTTATAAATTAGGCGCTGGAAAAATATTGAGAGCGGAAAGGCAAGGAAGAGGAAGGAAAATATCGGTTGCTATCTTTCTTCCGCATGTGGTGGCAAGGTGGTGAGAGTCTAGGTGTTGATCAGTCAGTTATGTTGGTACTAAGTATGATATAGAAATACTGCTTAAACCTAATATATGTAAGTTCTGCAGTGAAGGTAGACTTTGCCGCTGTGCTTACTGGTATGCCGAGTCGGGGACTCAAGTGGGCACTTGTAACTGGGTACCTAGATACCTATCTCTCTAAGCCCATGCGTGGAAATCCTGGGGGTCGGACCCCTCATTGGCGGAATCAGGAGCAACTTTTGGGGGAACAAAATCAATGTTTGGAGGGAGCTCCATCAAGAAATCCCGAAAATATAGTATTTTAAAAGGGCCTAAATTTGGATCTTTTGGTAGGCAAAAGACACTATTTTGGCCTTTGTTGGGGGTAACAGCCCCTTTGGCCTCCCTTGGATCAACTCTCGGACCCCCTGAATTAGGGTCTCCCGTAGACTTTATATAGGGCTTGTAGTGCCGTGCCAGTATCAACTCACAGAGACCTCCAGGCCTGCCTCATGCAGTGCCTACTTGAAGCAAAAATATTTTTTGTTTCATCTTTGGAGTGTGTTGGGCATCAATATCTAGATTTAATAACTGAAAAACATCCCACTTCTAGTCTGCAAAAAGTTGTGGATTGGCACAATGTCAAGAATAAGAACTTGTAGTTTGAGTTGTTTAGGAGGTAGCTTTTGGGGGTGGCTATGACTAGTAGGGATGTGGGTCAAGACCAGTGTGGGGCAGTCTGTGGGGGAAGAACAGTAGGTAAGCAGATTGTGTCAGTTTTCAACATCTTATTAGGGTGTTGTTGGGCATAGTGAGCAGTTTTAGTACCTGCTTAGCTCATGCATATATGATAAATCATGTGAAGCATTGATGTTCATCTATGGATTCAGACCTACCATCTTGAGATAGTTTTTTCTGTCTGTGGGGCACCACTAGCACACTCTGGATGGTGAGCGGCACAGCGAACTCATGCAAGCATTACAAATATAAAATCATTTAAATGTGACAATAATGATTGTTGAGGTATTTCCATGGTGAAGGTATGTATGTACTTGGAAATATTTGTGCCATGAGTGTAAAATTTCAGCAGTCTGCCAATTTTTTTCAGATTGGGGTCAGCAAAAGAAACTGCAGGGCACAAACATACTTGGGGGCAGAACTTGTGGTGCTGGGGCAAGCAGGGATAAACCACCAGATGTATATTTTAACATGGTGGATAGGTGAAGTATGTTGGTGGTTGTGGGCATTTGAGGACAGCATATGTGATTTATTGTGGCTTTTCATTTGCAGGTAAACAGCAAATGTGTATTACTCCATATAGGAAAAGAAGGAAGGAGTGCCACTGCTTCAGTTTAAAAAAAAACATTTGCCTCCCCAATGTCCCTTGGCTTGATAATGCTAGTGAATAAAAAATGATAGAAGTCTGGTTTGAAGAAGCGTTTTGGGAGATTAAGCAATGATTAGCATGATGTGCTTTTCTCTAGCAATGATTCAAAATGCTTCATAAATGTGAATAAACTATTGAATGAAATGTTTAAAGCCAACATAATGGTAACTGTTGCAAGTTTTGCTGTGTTCAATGATCAACAACCTGCAAAATGTATCTTGATATGAGTATTTATATTATTTTAAGCATTTAGAAAGAGAAAATTGATCTTGGCTGGCCAACTGGAGGGACCTAAAAATGTTTGACAGATCAAAGAGCTGCCATAACGAGATTTTTTCTAGACAAGCCATGTTCTTTCTGCCTGTGTCATACACAGACAGGATTGTTTGGAACTGTAGTGCATTCATCAGATTTTAAGTTAAAACAGAGTCAGTGTAACTGGCTGGTAAATGACAAAAAATATTTTCATTCAGCATACCTTTACAATCATACAACAAATCCTCTTAATGTTGCTCCTGCCTTGTCTGTGAAACATTGTAGGTGTTATTAGTTTTTGCTGAAGCAGTAGGTGTATAGGTTTGGAATGGGCTTAAAGCATTTGGGACTGTGAGAGAGGGGATTGGGGAAGTCACTTAAACTTTATCAAATACAGGCAAATTTTTATGACAGCTTTAAGAAAGCTGTCTAGATAGAAATATGAAGGGAATATTCATGATTGGATGGAAAGTAAGCTCACCCACTTATCTGGCTCAATTGAGGTGTATTGTGCAGGATGCAAAACTGTATACATGATTTTGCATATTTTTGCACTCTTTAAACTTTTGCACATTTTGGGAATGGTCAGGTACAATGTTATCCCTCAATATGCTATCGCACAATCTTTCACATGTAGAACTATTATTTTAGCGAAAAATTATGTTTGGCCTGGTGCCTATTGTGCTGGTCCTCATTTGGCACTCTTTGTACGTTGAGATGTTTTGGGACTTCTTGCTCTCTTTTTTATGCCACTGCTATTTTAAAACTGACTTTAAAAGCTCTTAAAGTATGGAGTAAGTTTTGAGAAAGAGGATACAAAATGCTGTCAATTCAGTTACATAATCCCTTTCCTCTACGATGCCGACAACTAGAGAACATGGTTGCTTGGGGCCTGCTTTGGTTTGATACAGGTGGGGCTGGGGCAATGGCGTAGCCTAAGGGGGTCCGTGGACTCCTCTTGGGCTTACTGTTCACTGTAAAGCAGGAATATGGGTGTTGGTGCTCCCCCCTCTCCAGCTTGGTCTCGGGGACCCCGATAATCAGTCTTGGAGGACCCCAGAGAATCGCTCTCGGGGACCTCTGAGCATCTGTCTTTTGGGTTCCCGAACATTCTTGGGGCTCCGAGCATCCTTCTCGGGGCCCCCGATCTTTTGGCCCTCGGGAATCAGTCTCGGGAGCCCCTAAACATTGGTCTCGAACATCACTCCCGGGGGCCAGGGTCATTGGTCTTGGGAGACCCGAATATCGGTCTTGGGAGCTCCCGAATATCACCCTTGGGGGCCCCGAGACCACTGCTCGGGACCAAGATCGGAGGGTCTCGGAAAAAGTGCTCGGGTAGATGTGCCTGTGTTGAGAATATGTTGCTCACTGAGGTGGATTTCCTGGGATTGATAGAGGTATACATTTTAGGGGCATTGAACATCTGTCTGAGGCCCCCGAGCATTGATCTTGACTCGGAGACCGTGATCATCGGTCTCCTGGACACCCCCACACCCAACATCATTATTGGAGGCTCCCGAGCATCACTGGGTCCCTCTGAGCTTGGTCTTGGAATCCCTCGAGAATCCGTCTCGGGGTCCCCGAATATCTGTTCCGAGCATCGCTTTGAGGGGGGAGGGAGGGGCGAGACCAGGTTTTGGGGGTCCCGGAGCGATTCTCGGGGCAGCGAGGCAGATGTTCGGGGCCCCCAAAGCGATGCTCGTGGAGTCCGAGACCGATGTTCGGGGGCCTCCGAGACTGATTCCCGGGGTCCCAGGAGGTCAAGTTTGGGAGCCCTGAGACCAATGCCTACGATTTCAGGAACAAGGTCAGCTCAAAGCAAGTGAAGTGCTCGTTCAGTGAGCAAGGTCAGTTCGAGCATCGCGCGCAGAAGCCACCGTGAATCGATCCCATGGACCCCTGAACACCGATTCCGAGCAATGCTCTCGTTGTGTCTCCCGAAACTGCTGCGCGAGAGCAAGCTGGGGGGGGGATCTGAGAGATGTTTATGAACATCAAGTGTGCGAATTTGTTTGTTTTATAATGTCGTGACTGTATGACCTTTAAAATATCACAATCATATTAATGCGTGATAATATCTTTCTTCACGGCAAATATTCAGCGGTAACACTTAACTGCTACCCTCTCGCTGCGAGATTCTTTATCTATGATTTTCTAAGAATAATCACTGAAGTGACATTGGAATATTTCGCTGCTCAGCAGGCACAAGTGCGTGTGGTGAGCGGTGAGAGCCGCCAACTGCGAACTCTGAAGATGATTCTCCACCAGCAAGTCTTTCCTCATCTGATCCCGTCCGTCCAGAGCGGTGAGCTTTTCTCCTTCCTTCCTTCCATGACATGTTCATAAGATATCCAGATATCACAATTATTTTTAAATATTAATAAAGTGCACCTTTTCCAATCCTTAAAAGGAAAATCCTGGGTGAAGTTCACTGTGCTTATTGGAAGAAATATTTACTCATTAAGAGCTGGGTATGGAGGGAGGCATTAAGCTATAAAGGGTCCATTCTGAAGGTTAGGCTCCAAGCCAAATCCTGGTCGCGCCACCTGCCTCCGCCATGAGGGGTCCGTCGGAGTTGGCTGCGGGCATGCTGGGATCGTGCGAGCCACAGCGCGCAGCTCCCTATCGATGGTGTCGACAGTGGCCGCGGGGAGCCATGCTGCAGCTGCGAACTCTGTCACTTCGCGGTTGTAGCCATTAGCCACTGTCCGCAGCTATAGCTTCCGCTTACCCTAGGATCTTTCGGTCAGCTGTGTAGCTGCGTTACCCCTGGCTTGACTTTCGTGCATGAACGATAAAATGCAAAATTTATCCTATGTGTGGTCCTGATTTCCAGGGGCGTATCCAAAGGGGGGAGCGATCGGCCCTACCCCCTTGGGCTGACCTTAATCACTGGAAAGAAACGCCTCACGCCACAGCCGCTGGGCCACCACAGGGTGAGCCCTGCGGCTTTAGCTAGGCCCCGCAGGCTTCGAAATCAGGGGAAATAAAAGTTGATTTACGCCGAGAAACCACAGCGTAAAATTTGGAAGCTCCGGCCATATGGGTAAATTTACCACTCCAGAATACATACGCAAAGATGCGTACAGAACAGAGCGGTGGCATCGTCATCAAAACACACAGGGCGAACCAGTCGAAGCCCTCTACGTTTCCCCTAGATTTTTGGGTATAAAGTGTGCAAAAATTCGTAACGTAAGATGGGACTACTTTGAAATCGTGGAAAACTTCCAACAATGTTAAGGATTGATAAAAATATTCTTTGATTCGAAAATTGTTCAGTGGAAAGTGTTGCAGAATTATCAAGGAAAAATAAAAATATATAAGGGAATCGTATTTACTTAGTATTTACGAAAATGTACAAAAATTCCATGGATTTCTAACGCTGCATAAA
This sequence comes from Lepas anatifera, assembly GCA_034440635.1. NCBI lineage: Eukaryota > Metazoa > Arthropoda > Thecostraca > Lepadidae > Lepas > Lepas anatifera. Next base: position 46,093 of record JAOTON010000925.1, read on the forward strand.
TGTTCTAGTATGGCGCACGGCGGAAAATTGATAATTGTCTGAAAGCCAACTGCGTAAGAATCCTCACCCAAGTATTATGTTGCCCCTGTTCCAAATGTCGCCCGAATTCAGGTCTAGGGGCCCATTTTAATGTATTTCGAGGCCTCTGAAATCGATCTCAGGGCTCCGAATGGTTGTCGTTTTGGATATCCGAGGGTTGCTGTCGCAACCCCCCCTCCCTAATGCTGGTGTCCGGGTCTCCAGCTTTTGGCCTCTGAGGCTCCCCGAGTGGTTCCTTTTTTTACTTTTCGGCTCCTGGCCTTTGCCAACATCAGAAGCTACTGCCCAATTCCCCGCATATGCGGAAAAATTCCGGGAATTGATGACTGTTTCTCTATGTCCCACCGTGCCGCACAAGGCGGTTGGCAGTCATTGCCAGGACAAGGCTACGGCTAAGCGTGAGAGCCAATCCTGCGCCCAGCGGGTCCCGGGATTTGAACGCGAGACCCTTATCTCAGAAGGCAGGCGCCTTACCCCTGAGCTACACTGGTCTCTACACTGGGCCCCTGAAAAGCTTCTGGGCCTCCTTTGGTTCACTCGGAACCTCTGAGTCTGCGACCGGGGCCCTCACAATTATCCCAGGCCCACTGCTGCCCGAAGTCGGGCCCCTATTCTCAGCAGTTGCAGATAATTTCCCTGTTTTCCACTCGGGCTCCCTGTGGTAGAAGCCGGGCCCCCAGCGGTTGAGCTGGGCCTCCTGTGGCTATCCGGGCAGCCTGACATGCTTCCGGGCGACCTTTAGTCCAATTGGAACATCTGAGTGAGCGACCGGGCTCCTCCGAATTACCCCCAGCCCACTGCTGCCAAAGCCGGGCCCTATTCTCCGCAGATGCAGATAATTCCCCTGTTATCTACCCGGGCCCTCAGTGGGTCCAGCCGGGCCCTTTGCGGTTCACCCGGACCTCCTGTTACTATCCGACCCACTGAAGTGCTTCTGGACCCCTGTGGTCCACTTGCAACCTATGTGTTTGCGACCAGGTCCCTCACGACAATCTCAGACATGTTGTGGCCGAAGCCAGTCCCCTACTTCTAACATTCATGCCCTCTCCCCATAGTCTACCTAGGCCTGACTACAGTCGGCCTCTGCCTTGCTTGCGGTTACCCCTTTGGTATCGGCCCTCTGTGGCTGCAATCTCCGTCTTTGCTTGGGAGCAATAGGTAACTCTTTATTCAAACAGGCCACAGAATATTTGATGCGATTCGGGATGGTCCTGATCACTGATCCTAGCGGACATTTGGTCAATCCCTGTATTTGTGGAGATCCAACCCAATGTTGAGCGGACCTCAGCGTATTTAGCGCCGATGCATAGCTTTGTGACCCACCAGAGTTCATAAAGTTGTCTGCCTCCCAAAACGGAAGTTAAGGTTTTTTTGCTCTTCGAAATATTATATATATATATATATATATATATATATATATATATATATATATATACACGTTTTTAAGGAAAATATGTTCCTTGCATGGTCCAGCCCCCAAAGCTATTCCTGACCCCCTGTCAAGGCCCCCTTTCGTAATTCCTGGATCCGTCCCTGCTGATTGCTCACATACACTTCCTTCGGCTTCAAACGTTAGATAAAATATCAGAACTTTCAGCTCTGGTTTATATTGGGAGCATAACACACAAAAACAATGAAAAACGGTGTAACAACTCAAAGAAATAAGGGTTTTGGTAGCATTTTTTAGTTTGGTGACACATTCGTGATGTGGAATTTCAAATGGTGACACGCCAGCAACTTTTTTGACCCCTGCCAGGCCTGGGGGTCCCTGGGACCAAACTCTGGGTCTCATGAGGCCAGTGATCGTGCCTCACTCATGAGTCCCTCGATATCAATAGTCGGGGGCACCCCGTGGGGGCCCTGAGCTCCTGAGACCAAGCTCGGGGGTCCCCTGAGACCAAGCTCGGACGTTCCCTGAGACCAAGCTCGAAGGGCCCCTGATACCGAGCTCGGGGCCCCTGAGACAAAGCTCGGGGGGGCGCTGAGAACAAGCTCGGTGGCCCCCTGAGACCAAGAGCAGGGCCCCCCGAGACCAATGCTCGTGCTTTCCGGTGCATACGGTCAGCCTTATGCATCAGATGCGCTCGGATGCCCCCCTGAGACCAAGTTCGAGGGCCCCTGACACTGAGCTCGGGGAGAGGGGTTCCCGAGACAAAGCTTGGGGTAACCCTGAGACCAAGCTCGGGGGTCCCCTCAGACCAAGCTCGGGGGCCTCCTGAGACCAAGCTCGGGAGGCCCCCTGAGACCAAACTCAGGGGCCCCCGAGATCAATGTTCGTGTTTTTAGTGCATAAGGTCAGCCCAAGGGGGTCCGCGGACCCCAGGGACCCCCTCCCCTGGCTACACCACTGTCAGAACATCTCAAGGGGCCCATTCAAGCTCACGGCCGCCAGGTCAGTGACTGTAAAGCCTTATAGGGGTCCCAGACCATCTCAGGGGCCCTCATTTCAACACAGAGGCCCATATTAGCTCTGATGACCAGATAAGCTTAAGGGCCCGGATCATCCAGGGGCCCCTTGTCGGCATATTTTGGGTTTCAGAAGGGTTCAGGGTTCCAATTAAGGCTTATAACCCAATTTCAGAGCATGGGCCCTATTCCTGTGCAGGGGCCTCAGATAGGTTTAGGGTCTTCTGTGCATCACAGGGGATCCAGATTAGCTCAAAGGAGAATATTAACTTTACGGTCCCAGCTCAGCTCAGGGGCCCCCAAGGTCGGTGGATACAGGTCCTGGCCAACTCACGGGGCACTGTTCAAGGTTACGGCTCCTAGCTCAGTTTAGGCATCCTAGACCAGTTCATGCTGCCCAAACCATCTCAGGGGCGCTCAGTTCAGCTCAAAGAGCTCAGATTAGCTCGTATGGTATCAGAGGCCAGGTTGAGGGGCCCCTGAGAAGCTCAGGGGACCTTAAAATCAACTCATAGGACCTCAACTTAATTTAGGGGCACAGGTAAGTTTAACGGGGTTCCGGGGCAAGCTATCGGACCAGTTTGAGTTTCTCGCTTGATATTGCAGTTGTTGATATTCTTATCTCCGTTGCGGAGGCCCATCACAGAAAAGTGGGGGGGGCAGTGGCCCCTCTGCTCCCCCCGGTTCCTACGCCTATGCTCTCTGATAAGACTAGCAGAAAGCCTTCTCCCCCACAAGCTCTCGAACTAAAGCCTTTTAAATATAACACTAGTCCTGCAACTGCAACAGTTTTAGAAAAGCAAAAACTTCATTTTGATCAAAGATTTAATGTATTTGGTCCCAAACTCACAATGGCTTCCAGCAAAACGTCACTCCGCACCTTCGGCCCCGTCAAAAATAAAGCCAACTTGCCAAACAAAGTTGACTGTTTGGCCACTACTTTTCTGCCCACCAAAACTTGGCCAAGGAATCAACCTTCAGGTTAAATAAGACCATCAGCCAAAAATTGAAAGATAGTTTCAAAATTACCAGGTATCAGGAGGATGTTCTTATAAGAACCACCAACCCAGAAATCACCAAAGCCCTGCTGGCTGCTAAAACGTGTAGATCCAAACCCGTCATCTTCACCCTCTACTACTCTCTTAACACGCGCCCCGCTGGGGGGGCCAAATTCGCCCCCGTCCTGGTTTTTTCAGATAGATCAAAAACAAAGAGACGCAGAACAACGAAACTTACGGTACCTTATCCCGCGCCCCACCGGGGGTCCGGCGCCACCTTCGCCCCACCGGGGGGCCATCGATGCCCCCCACTCTAACTCCGAAAATATGGGCGTTAGCGCAAATCTGCAAAGTGCAATAGAAAGCTCGCGTGAATTCAGTAAGAAATTACTTTGCATGTTTTAGTGCTCAGGTCAATGGTTTGACCTCCAGAGGTCAAATTAGGTCAAGATCGGCTATTTTCACTCAAATATGCAATGATTAAGCAAACTGGGCATAACTCTTATGTCATTAGAGCTATTGAGGCCTGGCTGGTAAAGTACATTTGATAGCAAATTGCCAGTACTTTTTCCGCTATGTGGAACATAAAGACCTCCCGCCAGTGGTTTGACCGCCAGAGGTCACCTCGTGACCTAATATGACCTGAGGTCACGAAAGGTCAAAAAGTGACCTTGCCGTATATCAAATGAAAGCCAGTGACAAGACAAACACGATGGTGTTTGTTTCACCGCTCTAGCCCAATTAGGTCAAAAGTTATTGTCAAAATACTGTTTTTGACCTCTGGTGACCTTGGATGACCTTGGAAAGGTCAAAGGGCAAATATGACCCCTGGGATCTGTGAAAGGGTGTCCAAAAACGCTGTTCTGAGCAGTCTGAGTATTTGCAATCATTTTTGTGGCTTTTATATCATGAAATAGCTTTTCCCCATGCTTTTCCAATGGGAGAGGTCGCCTCGTGACCTGACCTCAGGGCACGAAATCGAAAAATCCCGGATATACACCTTGTAGACCCTGGAGGGGTCATGAAGTGTAGGAAGTTTCAAATCGATCCACTTTGAAATGTAGCTCTTACAGAGCTCTAAAGGCGAAGTGAGGTGACCTTGGTTGACCTCGTCTGGTGACCTGACCTTGGGTGACCCGGGGTAAAAAATTTCAGGGATGATGGGAAAATGATGCAGTGAGAGGTAGAGCCCTCAATCGCGGTGCTGCGTCTCGTCGTTTTTCTGTTATCCCGGAAAAACCTTAGGGGGCCATCGATGGCCCCCCGGTGCACATAGGCCCTAAATGCCTCCGTCCGTGGCCAATATTACTTTTCGTGGAAAACTCCTTCGCATTACCGCAAATTCCCCTCGATTTTTGAACAAAGGAGCTCATTTGACAGACAATTGAACAGCGCATAAAACTTGCATTCGACATATAGGTTTTATTTTACATGGGTGTAATCAGGACAGTGAAAAGAGGGGCATTTGGAGCAACTTAATCCAGCCCGAGGTGTCCGTAAAATATTTTGCAGATGTTGTCGTGGCGCCATTAGTTGTGACCGAATTGTAGTTTGAAACACTGCAAACAATAAACATTTAACACGCGCATTGACGGGGGGGGCGGGTACCCGCCCCCTCGGGTTTTTCGGAGATAGGAGAAAAACGGCGGCGCATAGCGCCGCCGTACTTGGTATACCTTTTCCCTCATCATTTTTACAACTTCTGTGAAAATTTTAAGGTTAGGTCATCTCAGGTCAGGTCACCAGTACAGGTCAAGTGACCCAACCTCAAAAAAAGTTTAAGATAGCATAAGTCGGAGCAGGGTGAACTTATCCGATTGAAACTGATATCACATAATGGCCCCACTGAGTTCTCTAAAATATGTTCCGGTATTTTTGATATCGATGACCTAAGGTCAGGTACGAGGCATGACCTCTCCATAGGAAATACATGGGAAAAATGGTTTTTACAGAATAACTCAGTAACGGATGGTGATAGAGCATTTATTTTAGCTGTATTAGACTCGCCTGGGCTTTGCGGTTCTAATGATATGCATTTTATATAATTTGACCCTGACCTGACCTCAGGTCAGGTCAAATCCTTGATTTGACCTAGCAAGGTCAAATTATATATCATTCGATTCGGCTTGCTAAGAGGATTCATATGGTTCAAGTCGTTTTGCTCTATCTTTACTTGTTCAGATGTAATGGCCGAAAAACTGAATTTACATATTATCCCTATGACGGGCATGTTTTGACCTCTCGTGACCTTAAATGTGACCTGACAAAAAAATGGTTCAAATGTTTTCGATGGACAAGTGGATGGGCAGTCCAACGCCGTTTACCGTTTTTCGCTACCTACCGTGGTTCTCGAGATCTTAGGGGGGGCGGGTACCCGCCCCCCCCGTCAATGCGAAGGTGGCTCAGACCCCCGTCAATGCGCGTGTTAATCCATGAACAACGATACAGCAATCTTGGTCTGCCATAAATTCATAAGCGTCACCACGAACAACAAAACGGGAGGCATCATAAATGTGTATTTGAGCTTGGTTTTTCTTTCTAAGCCAGCTTTTTGGTATAATTGTAACACTTTTTCTGCATGGGAATGTTCTATTATAACCGGTATTCGAGTGATTATTAACAACCACACTGGAGAGGGGTCCGACATTAACGCGCACAGGATGGGGAGCTGGTAAGCCCCCTGAGATATCGGAAACTTAGAGGTTTAAGAAATGCCGATTGGGGGTTGGCTATGGTGATCTACATCATAACTAATTTTCATTGACCTAGGTCTATATTGTCAAGGTCAAACGAGGTCATAAAGGTCAAATTTTGGCCATGCTTGGGACCTGTTGGGAAATGCCCTGATAATGCGTGGAAAAAGCCGAGAGTAAGCTAAGGCCGGACCACGGTCATAGAGGTTGTGTCGCAAAGAATCTTTCCTTCATTTTTGAGGTCTAGGCCATTCAAGGTCATCGACCTATGATGCCACAATATGGTATATTCCCTATTATGCACACTTAAAGTAGCACTATAGCAAACCTTGTGCTGGAAAGGAGGATTGACCTTTACCCATGATCTTTAACCTTGACGTTTGACCTTGAACTTACACCTGGGTTACCTTTACTTCGACGTCATAGCATAATATACGTCAGACTGGGACACGTAAAGCACCGGAGTCAATAACCTTGAAATTGCTAGTATGACTTTGAACTTTGACCTTGACCTTCACGTGAGGTGACCTTGACAAATAATCCCGTCTATATGACACTGTGACGTCACCACTTGGTCTCCAATGCAAGCAAACCGGTTCGACTGCGCGGTTGCGGCGATTTCAAAATGTAGGTCGGACTTTAGAAGCCTATAAATCAAACAATTTTCGACCAATTTTCAAAATTATTTCACTATTCGACGCGCTGTTAAATTTTCGCAAATGCGACCCATTCCCGTGTTTTGGCTACGAGCGGTTCTCCGGTCATCCCGGAAAAAATAGTTGGGAGAGTATCCGAGGCCCCTCCAGTGCGCGTGTTAACACGCAGAGTAGAATAAAGGGGTAGAATATATCCCTACCATGTGTTTCCTCAACAAGGCATATCAAAATATCAGTCCGTAAAGGTCAGTACGTTTCTCTCCCCCCCTGCCCACCCTCCGCTACATATGATATCGCGGTATCGCCAACTATGGGACGTAGGTCACCTGAGCAGCCCGAGCGTCATCTTGCGTCAGCTTATGACAGTGGGAACAGCGAGGAAATTCGATTCCCGATTGCATCCCTAGGACACCTCGGAACTCCGATGGTTACGGATACCGTTCATTTGGATGAAAAGGTATGACTGGTATTCACCATATGTGGTTTAACGTGTGATATGCAGCAAAACAGGATTCCTAGGTATCGTTTTTTGCTGTCCCGGCATTGCTTGAAGGTGTTATAATAAATGTCTGAATCCCGGGATCACGAGAGGCTTAATCCCGTGATTAAGGCTTTTTGAAAATAGCGGGATCCCAATCCCAAGATTGACATACCTAGCAGGAACATTTCTCATGCAATAAATGGTTCGTTGTCGGCAGTCCCTCCGGGTATTTGGATAACAGTCAACACAGCAGCCAATACACAAATTTAGACGGTTATAGTGCTTTGAAATTGTATAAACTAACTTCTGCACTTCTAGGCATTTATTATAGCATTGTTCTCTGATAGTCAACTCATATTGCTCATTCTTGGCCGGTCCATGCCTCTATTCGGTAGCCCACGGCGTTGCGTTAGCACCGCAGCGGCCTGGTTGGAGCCACAACGGCACAACCTGAGTTATTATATGTCATCTGGAGCACGGGGCTGCAAGTGGACGCAAGATATTTTGACTTGCCCTTGTAGAGGACATCCTGGGGAATCGTTTGATGGTAGTCTTATGCTGGGCCGATGCTGGCCAAGTTTTAAATCCCTCTCTTTGTATTTGTAAATCGAACAGTTTTTGAGATATGCAGTATACTGAGAGAATGGTCTATAAAATTGTTGTCAAAACTATTTTTACATTATTTTATACCTAAACCCATCGCAAAGGGCTCACACAACAGTGGTATTGCCATACTTTGACCTGTTCTTGCTTTCATGGTCGATTTTAAGCATAATGAAATGTACGTAGTTTTCGCTGCAGATCTCTGGTCCGCGGGTGGCGCACCCGAGTGCTTACTTCAGGCAACTCTACAAAGACTTCCGTAGCACGGTTTGTGTTTTCCATGCCTGTTTCAAGTGCAGTGAAGAATTCTCTATCAGTATATGTGCTCAGGAAATGATTTAGAAAAAGTTGCATTTTCGTAATATTGGCCACGGACGGAGGCATTTAGGGCCTATGTGCGGTGGGGCGAGGGTTATCCCTGATTAATTTTACACCTCCAACCAAATTTTTTAGTTAATGGTCATGTCAGGTCAAGGAGCTATTCAGGGTCAAGTGACCCGACCTCAAAACCTAAAATTACGAGTTTGAAGCAGCGCCCAGGGAACATTAGCAAACCGATCAGTTTGAAACCTCCACAACATGATAAGATCATTAGGGTCTACAAATCTGCTATCTCAGAATTTTGATATTGGTGACCTAAGGTGGGGTCAATTTTTTGGTCACCCCATTATAAGTCTATGGTGAAAAATAGAATTGACTCGTTTTCAGGAAATGCTTGATAGATAAGGCTGAAAATCCTCAAACTGTCTATTTTTACCACGATCTTGACTATAAAGTTTAGGTTTGGAGCAGCTGACCTCTCAAAGGTCATATCAGGTCACGGGAATAGAGAGTGATTGTTTTGCCAATAACTTCTCACTGAATTGAGATAAAGCTCCCATTTTGCTTGCATTGTGTTCATATTGTCACGGGAAGTCGATTGATATGCAACATGACTATACCAAGTCACCCTGTGACCTTGGCCTACCTCGAGGTCAGGTCATTTGGACTATTTGACCTAGCAAGGTCATATTATACATCATTAGATTCACCGCGATGAGAAAAATCCAACGATGCATAAAGATTTACTCTAGCTCCCCTGAGGGCAGGTCTAGAGAGGGAAATGTACACTGCTCTGCAGTAAGCCTATGGAACATTCTTTGACCTATGCTGACCTCAATATTGACCTGACATAAAAATTCTTCGTATAAATTCTCTTCGTCTGGTCAAGAGCTTTCGAACGCTGACCGTAATTTTCCTTCAGCTTTCGTGGGGAACGAATTACAGAGGGGAGGGGCGAAAAACGCCCCCCCAGCGGGGCGGGTCATGCAAGGGACCCCAGCGAGTCGCGTGTTAACTTTTAACGGGGCATCATGGATGCCCCGGAGAATTCCCACTTATTAGATGTAAATCACGCAAAAAAGCACCCTAGAGATCACCGTTGCGTTGTCACCTTCGACATAAAGTTGCGGAGGTGACTGCAGCCAAAGTAAACTGTGCGAATGCGTCTACCCAGTTAGACCCTAATACCTCCTACCTATTCGTTGCTAAATTTGTTAGAGATCCAAATTTTTAATGTCAGGCCATCTCAGGTCAGGCTACCAGTGCAGGTCAAGTGACCTCACCTCCAAAAATGTTGAAGATAGCATAAATAAGAGCAGTGTTCTTCTACCCAACACAATGATCCACCGAGCGCTACAAAATATGTCCTGGTCTTTTTATGTCTATGACCTTGGGTCAGATACAGATCATGCATGACGTCTCCATTGAAAATGCATGGAGACTACAGAAATTGGGCTGTATTTGTGTCGATACAGCTGAGAATGCCTCAATATTTTCAAAATCGTAGTATCCTGGGTTCCTTTCCCGGTTCATGTCGCACTGGTTCGGCACCAGGTATTCCGAATGGAAATCCCCCCGCCCCCCCCAGGCACTGCAAATCGCCTCTAAGACCTGGACACCAGCGGAGGGATGGTGTCGTAAATCTGGGTGCCGTAAAAGTAAGCCAGCTGCTCTCAAATATTGCAAAATTGCAGAGTTTGCAGAGATGCATGCTTGCCAGGCTGTATATTACAAAGCTTCTGTGGCTATAAAGCTCTTCCAATGTAGTTTGAGCTCATACTACCTTCACAATTCTCCCGGCACTGTGCATCGTAGGAACACCACGACCTCTCATCTGACAAGAAACAAAACCATGAGGTTCATCGTGGCGGTTATTGTCGCGTTCGGAGTAATGACCCGTTGGAATCCATCTTGCGCGTTAGATTCTGAACAGCCGTCTCCAAGAACGAGCCGCCTACTCAATTTCCTTGGCGGCACTGAATTTCTGAAGAAGCTGCTCGCGAGGAATGTATGCACCACTGCTGCTCTGCTAGGAAAGGGACAAGATACTGCCACCACCACCGCCCGTCCAGTGCACCCGCCAGTTGCGCCAACAACGTGTCCAGCGCCGACAACGTGTCCAACGTGTCCAGCGCCAACAACGTGTCCAACGTGTCCAGCGCCAACAACGTGTCCAACGTGTCCTCCGCCGCCTGCCGACGGCACCACGTGTACCACAGTGGGGAGTAATTCTGGTGAAGAGTGCTTTTTAGGACAGTACTGTGCCCCTGCCCGTCCCGCTATACCGGGCAGAGACCCACTCCCAATAAGATGCTTAGACCTTGGGGAATTGGGCGATTTTTGTGATGAGGACTACGAATGCTTTTCTGGATTTTGTTTCAGGAATGGAAAGGGTTTTTGCGAGACTCGCCAGTCCTAAAAAGCTTCGCCTGTCCTAAAGCTATCGATAACTAGCAAATCATGCTATGAAACGTAACTTAGGTAACTGTCACGCTATGTCTTCTGGCATGTAATCACTTTGGTCTGCGAACCTGGTGGGAGAAGGAAGAGTGATTTTTCATGAAACATTACTTATGAGTTTGAATCTAGCCCTAGCTTGTTTTTTGGTGCAATAAATGGTTAATTTTCCACCTGCCATTTGAGGCCATGTACATACATACAGCCGGTTTCATACCGGTTGATAGGTAGGGGAGACTGGGGCTGGTTGAATCATTTTTCACTTTTCCCTCCGTAGCTGATAATCCACAAGATCTATCGAAAATTGGATACCACCATTCAAAATATAGTTCTTTTCCCCACCAAACGACGGTTAATCTTTTTCCAAAAACAAATACATTTTACCACAATACACTTTTGAAATCAGCTCTGCACCTGATGCAAGCTGCCCCCATGCCGGGGTAAGTTGCATCAGTCCCCGGGGCAGCTTGCATCGTGAGGAATTAATGCACAGAAACACAATACAACGTCAGATTCGCTTTATTGGTAGGCACGTTTCCTTGGTAGGCACGTTTCCCATCGGATACCCTTCCGAGCTTACCTACTCAGAGTCAGAGTCACATTGGTGACAGATATAGCATCTGCTTCTCGAAAGTGACGCGCTCCTCCTCCACTTTTGACGCCCATGCCAATGATTATTGCAATAATACATCCTTATGACTATTCAATTTTCCCATAAACAAAACTAAGCGCCGGGGTAGGTTGCAACAATGTTTCAACCTGCCCCGCGAAAAAATGATTCGTCTTGCCCCCACTGAGAGAAATTTTCACTAAGTTACAACCTCGTAACGAGGGCTGCAGAACCCTAAGGTTTGTGTTCTAAATGTCTGCATCATTAGAAAGCATTTACCAGTTTTTTACTCCAAAAACTAACATTGCGGCCCCAAAAGTTAGCACCAGAACAAGGCTTTGACCAGGGTTGAGTTGGTTGTAATCGTCGTCCATCGTATTGCAACGAAGTGCCTACAATGCTTAAAATGCAATAACCAAGTCTGTACGAAGTCTTTACCATGGCCTACAAATGTGCTAGCATTTCTTACTCTAGTAACTTATCGCAAGAACGAGGCTTTGACCATGGTTTAGTTGGTGCTAAATCGGTCACCATTCTATCGTAACTAGGTGATTACCATGCTTAGAATGCAGAGACCAGGTCTAGACAAAGTCTTCAGTCGGCCTCATTCTAGTGCCTGAATTAGGAAAGTACGATTTTTTATCTTCAGAATGGGTTAATTATAAACTAGTGAATAGGTCTAAAAAAAGTTCGAAGTATATCATTGATCACTATTTGAACCCCAATAAAACTACTCTTCGTTCCTGCTGAAAAACACTTATCGCATCTGACGTAACTCCCTTAAAAATGTTTCCTTTGTTGTTTTTCTTTTATTAAGAGCGATCAATTTATTAGGAGAAATCAAACACATGACTATCACAGATCGTGGTAGTTGCAAAATCTTTGCACGAATGGAAATAACACACGAACATCATACCGCAATCATCTTGGCCATCTGAGCCACTCCAGCTCAATCACCTGAGCCTCTCCAGCTCAGCCATCTCCCATCACCATCGCATCCCGAAATTCATTGATGATTCAGAGGACGTTCACGTCCTTTGCAGCGAGGATATTGAAGGCCAAGAAGCGAACTGTTGTTTTGGTCCCTTTATTTTCCAGACTGAAGACGAACTGGCATATGATCCACATAAGGAGGGCTTCAATTGGCCCATCCACCACCACCACCTCCACGTCATTCCACATACTGTGTGCGCTCGCAGTGTCGCACCCACAGCCTGGATGTTATCATATACTCGCCGAACACTCACACCAGGGCCTTGGAGCTCGGGCTGAAAATGAGACGCGAGGCGGTTAGGACACGGTCATCGGAAAACCGGAGTGCAGATGTATTCTTTGTTTGCGTTCGAAAGCTCATGACGAGACGAATAACCATTATGCGAACTTTTTTTGGTTAAGTCAATATTGAGGTCACCAGAACTCAAAGAAGGTTCCAAACAGTGGCCGAATCAGGGGAGGGGGCGAATAAGGCAGTTGATCCCCCAAACGAAAAAGTTCAGTGAAAAACCATATTCCCCCAAAAGCTGTCGACTTTTAGTCATTTTCCCCGGCTCCTGCTCCTTAAGTCTATAAGCAAGGTTTTGGTGCTTTAACTGAACCATTCAACTTCAAACAGAACCAGTCAACTTCAGTGCAAGCATTGGACCTAGGTCCTCTTGATATCAAAAACCGCTTTTGAGTGAATGATCCTTGAATAGCAAAAGCAAACATCTTGTGGCCAAATCTTTTACCGAGTTATTTTTTTCTTTTTACTTTGGTTGTCCCCCCCCTAAACTTACCGGCCAGATCCGCCACTGGTTCCATATGCCTGAGAATCCCTGGCCACACCCATAAAGTCATTTGTATGCAATGGAAGAAGTTTGGGTATTGGCGTAGCAAGCAAGCGTCACAGGAACATGCCAGATCGTCGCCTTGGGAAATAGGGACAGTACCCTTGGGAAATGGGGACGCTAACCTTGGGAAATCGAAAATCACGGGAGTGGTAGCTGGGGCAGCGGGAGAATGGCAGAGAGGCGTGTTCAGAGAGCTGGCGAAGGGGAGCAGGGCACAGAGGCGTATTCAGGTAGCTGGGAAATGGGGGGCGGGGACAAGGCACAGAGGCATGTTCAGGTATTTGGGGAATGGGGTAAGGCCCAGAGGCGTGTTCAGGTAGCTGGGGAAGGGGAGCAAGGCACCGAGGCGTGTTTAGGTAGCTGGGGAAGGGGAGCTAGGCACAGAGGCGTGTTCAGGTAGCTGGGGAAGAGGGGCAAGGCACAGAGGCGTGCTCAGGTAACTGGGAAAGGGGGCAAGGCACAAAGGCGTGGTCAGATAGCTGGAAAGAGGGGCAAGGCACAGAGGCGTGTTCAAGTAGCTGGGAAAGGGGAGCAAGGCACAGAGGCGTGTTCAGGCAGCTGGGGAAGGGAGAGCAGGGCACAGAAGCGTGTTTAGGTAGCCCGGGAAGGGGAGCTAGGCACAGAGGCGTGTTCAGGTAGCTGGGGAAGAGGGGCAAGGCACAGAGGCGTGCTCAGGTAACTGGGAAAGGAGGCAAGGCACAAAGGCGTGGTCAGATAGCTGGAAAGAGGGGCAAGGCATAGAGGCGTGTTCAAGTAGCTGGGAAAGGGGAGCAAGGCACAGAGGCGTGTTCAGGCAGCTGGGGAAGGGAGAGCAGGGCACAGAAGCGTGTTCGGGCTAATGGAGAAGGGTCAGGGCACAGAGGCGTGTGCAGGTAGCTGGGGAAGGGAGCAGAGTACAGAGGCGTATTCAGATAGCTGAGGAAGGGGAGCACAGCACAGAGATGTGCTCAGGCTGGTGGGTAAAGGGGAGCAGGGCCTAGAGGCATGTTTAGGCGGCTGAGGAAGGAGGAGCAGGGCACAGACGCGAGCTCAGACGTATGGGGAAGTTGGAGTAGGCTACAGAGGTGTGCTCAGGCAGGTGAGAAGTGCTCCCTTTCCCTACTACACTGAGCACATCTCTGTGCTGTGCTCCACTTCCTCAGCTACCTTAACATGTCTCTGTACCCTGTTCCCTTCCCCAGCTACCTTAACACGTCTCTGTACCCTGTTTCCTTCCCCAGCTACCTGTACACGCCTGTGTCCTGCTCCCCCTTTCCCAGCTACCTGAACACGCCTCTGTGCCTTGCTCCCCTTCCCAAGCTACCTGAACACGCCTCGGTGCCCTGCTCCCCCTTTCCCAGCTGCCTGAATACGCCTATGTGCCTTGCTCCCCTTCCCCAGCTACCTGAACATGCCTCTGTACCCTGCTCCGTTTCCTAGCTACCTGTACACGCCTCTGTGCTCTGCTCCTCCTTCCCCACATGCCTGAGCACGCCTCTGTGCTCTTCTTCCCCCTTCCCAGCTACCTGAACACGCCTGTGTCCTGCCCCTCTATCCCTATACCCCTGAGCACGCCTCAGTGCCCTGCTCCCCCCTTGCCCAGATACTTGAACACGCCTCTGTGCCTTTCTCCCCTTTCCCAGCTACCTGAGCACGCCTCTGTGCCCTGTCCCCCCTTCCCCAACAACCTGAACACGCCTCTGTGCCTTGCCCCTCTTCCCAGCTACCTAAATACGCCTCTAAGCCTTGCACCCCTTTCCCAGCTACCTGAGCACGCCTCTGTGCCTTGACCCTCTTCACAGCTATCTGACCACGCCTCTGTACCTTGCTCCCCTTTCCCAGCTACCTGAGCACGCCTCTGCGCCTTGCCCCTCTTCCCCAGCTACCTGAACACGCATCTGTGCCTTGCTCCCCTTCCCCAGCTACCTGAACACGCCTCTGTACCTTGCTCCCTTCCACAGATACCTGTACACGCCTCTGTGCCCTGCTCCTTCCCCATACGTCCGAACACGCCTTTGTGCTATGCTCCTTCCCCAGCTGCCTGGACAGGCTTCTGTGCCCTGCTCCTCCTTCCCCATGTGCGGGAGCACGCCTCTGTGCCTGCTCCCCATTCCCCAGCTACTTGAACACGCCTCTGTGGCTTGCTCCCCTTCCCCAGCTACTTGAACACACCTCTGTGCCCTGCTCCCCATTCCCCAGCTACCTGAACACGCCTCTGTACCTTGCTCCCTTCCACAGATACCTGTACACGCCTCTGTGCCCTGCTCCTTCCCCATACGTCCGAACACGCCTTTGTGCTATTCTCCTTCCCCAGCTACCTGAACACGCCTCTGTGCCCTGCTCCCCTTCCCCAGCTACCTGAACATGCCTCTGTACCCTGCTCCCTTCCCTAGCTACCTGTACACGCCTCTGTGCCCTGCTCCCCCTTCCCCACATGCCTGAGCACGCCTCTGTGATCTGCTTCCCTCTTCCCAGCTACCTGAACACTCCTGTGTCCTGCTCCTCTATCCATACACCCCTGAGCACGCCTCTGTGACCTGCTCCTTCCCCAGCTGCCTGGACAGGCTTCTCTGCCCTGCTCCTTCTTCCCCATGTGCGGGAGCACCCTCTGTGCCTGCTCCCCATTCCCCAGCCACTTGAACACGCCTCTGTGGCTTGCTCCCCTTCCCCAGCTACTTGAACACGCCTCGGTGCCCTGCTCCCCCTTTCCCAGCTGCCTGAATACGCCTCTGTGCCCTGCTCCCCTTCCCCAGCTACCTAAACATGCCTCTGTACCCTGTTCTGTTCCCTAGCTACCTGTGCACGCCTCTGTGCTCTGCTCCCACTTCCCCACATGCCTGAACACGCCTCTGTGCCCTGCTTCCACCTTTCCAGCTACCTGAACACGCCTGTGTCCTGCCCCTCTATCCTTATACCCCTGCGCACGCCTCAGTGCCCTGCTCCCCCTTGCCCAGATACTTGAACACGCCTCTGTGCCTTGCTCCCCTTTCCCAGCTACCTGAACACGCCTCTGTGCCCTGTCCTCCCTTCCCCAACAACCTGAACACGCCTCTGTGCCTTGCCCCGCTTCCCAGCTACCTGAATACGCCTCTGTGCCTTGCACCCCTTTCCCAGCTACTTGAGCACGCCTCTGTGCCTTGCCCCTCTTCCCAGCTATCTGATCACGCCTCTGTACCTTGCTCCCCTTTCCCAGCTACCTGAGAACGCCTCTGTGCCTTGCCCCTCTTCCCCAGCTACCTGAACACGCCTCTGTGCCTTGCTCCCCTTCCCCAGCTACCTGAACACGCCTCTGTGCCTTGCTACCCTTTCCCAGCTACCTGAATACGCCTCTGTGCCTTGCTCCCCTTCTCCAGCTCTCTGAGACTCTGAGCACGCCTCTGTGCCATTCTCCCCCTTCCCCAGCTACCACTTCCGTGATTTTCGATTTCCCAAGGTTAGCGTCCCCATTTCCCAAGGGCACTGTCCCTATTTCCCAAGGCGACGATCTGGCATGTTCCTGTGACGCTTGCTACGCCAATACCGAAGTTTGGACATTTCGCATTCCAATGCAGCTGCTTACCTTGCAAGTCCAATCCGTTTCCAAGTTCACATCACTTTAGCGACTGCCTGCTCCCAATGTCATAGGGCACTGACACTGAAAAAGATTGGTATAGAATATGCCTAAATAGGCTATACGCTAACCAAAGTAACTTTTCCACCGCAATCCGCTACCTGCACTAACACCGTCCCGCGTACACTCCCCATGGCCTGCATCTTACTGAGGGAGGCGTTTGATCGAGACACGAATGAAAAATGCAGTAGCGCACGTGCATCTTACACTTCCGGTGCTTCCGCGACACAAGTAATACCAGGTCAAAATGTGTACGGCATTTGTAAGGATACGACCATCTTCGCAATGTATTAGCAGCTTTGATCATACGGGACAGCGTTGCTACCCTTGTACTGGCTTAGTTGCGTGTTCATATCATTATGAGAGTACGACTAATGTTCGTTTCAAAACAATGCTTTAGCTACTTTTTGCTTTGCACGAACTGGGTTTTGTCCTTGTTTAGCGTTGGTTGTGCTCTAGTGCATAAGTGTCGCCACCGGCAAAAAAGTGAGGGGGCAACCAAACTTCAACCTGATGCTGACAAAAAACTTTCAACATCAGGACCAAAAACTGTTCGAATTTGGGCTCCTCGTTGCCTTCCGCAGCGGCTGGATATAAGAATGTCCGGCTTTCTCTCATTTTGACTGAGATCAGGAAATTTTTGGCCAAAAATTGGGGGGGCCAGGCCCCGCTGGCCCCCTTTTCCGACGCGTATGCTCTAGTGAACCCCAATATCAGGGCTGCATTCGTACAGACATTGTCAAAATTTCTCTCAGTGCCGTCTCTGCCCTGAATCAATCGTGGTGCCAAATATTGCATAAAACAAGAGGTCCCGCCAAAAGTCTTTGCATCAATTGAAGACTGGAGATACACGATTTAACCTGCCAGGCTTATGACCGGCGTGCATGTTATCTTGTATTTCATTTAAAACGTAATGTAACAGACTAAAAAAATACTTTCACCCTAAAAAAATGAGTTTTTGCCTCCCCACCTGGTATCGGCCGACCGCCTGCGCTGTTTTTTTCACCGGAAAGACGTTAAGCGTGCGCGGTTCTAGTGGACCCGCTTAAACGGTTATCTAGTGAATATTTGTTTAGTTACAGCCCCTGATGCATTAAGCCCGTGACGCAACCAGCCCTGGTCTCCCCTATTGGGCGGCGGTCGATTTTGCGAAATATGTCGCAAGTGATGTTTCCTGCCGACACTATTGTTGCCTCACCTGCTGCGTTTTAACTGGAAGCATGAAGTGACGTGCAAAAATACTTCATCGGGTCCAAACCTCGGAAATTATTGTGAAAAACACAGAAAATCACCGGCAACAACGAAAACATTTTGTGTTCTATAATTTTCGAAATTGACGTCTCATGCAGTTCGTATGAGCCCACATTTAAAGATATCGTTAAATACATTACTAGAGGCGCAGCCTTTTGCGAGAAGTGTAATCGTTTTTAAGATATTTTTTAAGACAACCGACACTAATACCTACCAATCAGAGTGAATTTACATACATACTCACCTACACTGTACATACTCTCATTCAGTTCCTTAAACCTCGCCCCCGAGGGGGACCTGTGACCTCCGAAAGGTCATCTGTGGCTACTAAGCAGAATTTGAGACTTGGACCAATAGCTTTGCAGGAAATGACAATAAAGCTTTAACTTTTATACCGATAGGTTCAGTCTCAGTCTCAGTCTCAGAGACCGACACGGGTGGGTCCTCTGAGACAGGTCACTGAATATTGGGAATGTTCTTGGGAATGTCCATAGCCACCCATGCATAAGGGCGTTTCCTTTTTCGCTGATAGCTTCCAAACCAAACAAGATACGGCCATAGTTAATGCACCATTGCAATCATCTCGTCAATAAAAATCGAACGATATATAATATTACTATGTCAGGCAGTGGCGGATCTAGCCGGTTGGTTTGGGAGGGGCAAACCAAAGTCGAAAAGCAAAAAAAAACGTCGCGCAGTGAAAAGTTGCGCTACAATATGCCTGTTCGGTATGATTTTGGGAACTGGAGACGAAAAGCAAAAAAAAAAAAACGTCACGGGGTGAAAAATATGGGCTCAAGATACATTTTTTTCCTATCCAAGCCCCAATATTTATACTGAACTTCTCTAATTCTGTTTGAAGTTGAGAGTTGAAGCACCAAAATTTTGCTTACAAGCTAAAAAGGAGTCGGGGGAAAAAGGAGGTCGATCGCTTTGGGGGGGCAAAAACATAGTTTTGCCCCGAGCTTTTTCCGTTTGGGGGGCAATTGCCTTTTTTGCCCCCCCTGGATCCGCCACTGATGTCAGGTCAAATTTAAAAAGTTGACCTGACCCAGGTCAACGGTCTGACCCAACTTGAACTGGTATAGTCATGATGTAAATCATTTGACTTGCAGTGACTATACAAACACTTTGGTGACAAAATAAAAGTTCTATCTTTGTTGATTAAAAATGTATAGAGTAAAACACCAAAAGTGCTTATTTGACCTAAGGTGACCTTTCAAAGGTCACAAGTAGAAAATGTTTGGCATCAACTTCAGAAATGTGCTAAGAGCGAGTCGTAACCCATGTTTAAAGTTGATTCCATCAATACTTACTGAGAAAAGCTCATTCCGTGATTTTCCCTATGTATTTACAATGGGGAGGTCATGCTCTGCACATGGCCTTAGTTCACCAATATAAAAAATCCCGGAACATATGTTGTAGCTCCTAGTGGGCCCAATATGTGGTATGAGTTTAAACTTGATCGATTAACCCTCCTTTTAGTTATGCAGTCCTCAGCATTTTTTGAGGTGAGGTCACTTCACCTGACCTGGTGACCTGACCTAAGATGACCTTGAGCTAAAATTTTCAGGAAAGGTGTAAAAATGATGCAGGAACAGCTAGACCAAGTTTGGCGGCGCTGCGCACCGCCGTTTTTTGGTCACTGGAAAAACCCGAGGGCGGGGTCTAAAAAGACCCCCACCCGGGCAAAGGTTAACACGCGCACTGGAGGGGCCTCGGAGGCCCCCCACCTGTTTTTCCGAGGTGGCCGGAGAACCGCTTGTAGCCGAAAAACGGCACGTGGCCACATTTAACAGAATTTAATAGCGCGTCGATTGGTGAAGACTTTTTGAAAATCGTCCGAAAATGTTTTGACTTATAGGCTTTCAAAGTCAGACCTGCATTTTGAGATCGCCGTAAACGCGCGGTCGGACCAGTTAGCTTGCATTGAAGACCGAGTGGTGACGTCATAACGTCATATAAGCGGGACTATATGTCAAGGTCACTTCACATGAAAGTCAAGGTCAAGGTAAAAGGTCACATGTCAAGGTCATATCTGCACTTTCAAGGTCACTGACCGCTGTGCGTCCGGCCAAATGACGTTACCCGGTCTGACTTATATTATGCTATGATGTCATCGGTAGGGTACCCCAATACAAAGGTCAAGGTCAAAGGTCAAGGTCAAAGGTCATTGGGAAAGGTCAATCCTCATTTCCCGCCAAACAGTGGCTACAGTGTTATTCAAAGTGTAAATAATAAGTAGTATACCATATGGTGACCTTGAAGCTCAATGACCTTGAATGACCTTGACTCAAAAGTTGTGGGGAAGCCTCTTTGAGACCTCTTCTCTATGGACCTTGTCCGCCTTTAGCTTATTCCTGCCATTTTCCTGCATAATCACAGCATTTACCAATCGATCCCAGCATGGCCAATATTTGACCTTTACGACCTCGTTTGACCTTAAAGATATTGACCTAGGTCAATGAAAATTGGTCATCATGTAGATCACCATAGCCCCCACCCACCTACCAAGTGGCGTTTTTCTAACCCTCTTAGTTTCCGAGATCTTAGGGTGGGGGCCTACCAGGCCCCCCTCCAGTGCGCGTTAGTGCCAGACCCCCCTCCAGTGCGGGTGTTAAGGAGGAGCACCGTGCCCAGGTGCCCCACGAGTTCCACCCCCAGTGGATAGGTAACTGTATATCAACACAGGGCTTCATATGCAGAACACTGAAGCCCAATTGCAGTGATATAGCTGCGCAATGCTCTCGCAACATTGCGGTGAAGTCATTTCCTTCTCTGAACATTTTTTTCTTTTTAGCTTTTCCCTATTTTCGGAACATACCTTTGTGGGAATAAATTGCATTTCAGCCCACCAATGTTCATAGGTAGGTGGCTGGGCTCCGAGCCCAAACGCCCGCCTACTTCCACCGTCACCGCTTGAGGGGCGGGGGGGGCAAAACT
Organism: Lepas anatifera; assembly: GCA_034440635.1. Lineage (NCBI taxonomy): Eukaryota > Metazoa > Arthropoda > Thecostraca > Lepadidae > Lepas > Lepas anatifera. The sequence continues at coordinate 66,969 of JAOTON010000925.1, forward strand.
ATCACTTGGGCCATCCAACGCCCATACCAAAGAATGCAAGACCCGCTAAGAATCTCGCATTTCCGCGAACGTTTCAACACGCACAATTCTTACAATTGTTATCTGTTGACAATTGTCGTATAGGGTAATGCGGTGGCAGATAAAAGGGGGGCTAGAGGGGCTCAAGACCCACCCCTGAAATATCATAGTACCTATAGTAAAGCATAGCAGGAGACTGTCCGAGGTAGGGGAAGACGCGAGTCCCCCAGCCCCCCAACCCCACAAATGGCTGGTTATACAAATGTTGCTGATACTGTTATATTTTTTCTCTTTTTCCATCACCGTGTTTCTAAGGTGTCATTTCATGTAGTTAAGCGAGCTTCGTCATTCATGAGCCGCGATTATTTTTGCACAACCCTAAGAAGTTATGGTGACACAGACACAGAATAACAAATGTATTTGAGCAATATTTTCAAAGGGATATGCTAAAATGTATTAGAAGCATCGAATAACTTTCAAGGTACAGAATACCAAAACGCATGAGGACTAAACTCAATTTAGTCATAGCCTAGCGCTCATTTCACTGTAGTTATAGTTGGGATGCAACGTGGGTGTTATATGGGCGCAAAAGGACCACGCAATGCGCCCCTAGGACCCAAAGAGCTACGGATGAAACAATACTTTGATTCATGGACTCATCATCCGAATTTAAACAGGGCGGGACTAATCAATACGATAATACACAGCTCTTAGAAATTTCAGAAGCGAATAGCCTTAGCAAGCTGAAGGTACATCGAAACACTCCCCTGCTCACTGCACATTGAAATATACGGTGATTAGATTCCGTTTGAAGCTTCAGCAGCCACTTACTCTGAGTGGACATTTCCTCTTGCATAACAATATTCGCTTGAATGACGATATTCGCTCCCCTGGACCGAATCACGTCAAATCATACATCATTTGAAAGCCCTTACCGAGACCATTCCGAAACGGGTCTTTATATTGATCTATCATGTAGTGTTCTTGACATAGAGCACAAAATGTGCCGTAAACATCAATTTTGGCCGTAATGTATTAAATGCCATTGACTTTAGCATGGGACCCAACGGATCACCAAAATCGGGGACATTTGATTTCGCTTAAAATCGGTATGCAAGCCAAGAAACATGACATACAAAACCAGCTCCTGGCTTTTGATTGCGGGGCACAGCTTGGTTCAGGCTCCAGAGGCTGGTGAAGTGAACGTCAAATCCTTCGTATCCCGAGGTCAACGGAATGATTTTCGCTCCCCTGAATCGAATCATGTCAAATCATACATCAATTGAAAGCTCTTACTAAGAACATTCCGAAACAGGTCTTTGTATTGCTCTATCACGTCGCGTTCTTAAGATAGAGCACAAAATGTGCGCTAAAAATCAATTTTTGCCGTAATGCATTAAATACCATTGACTTTAGAATGGGACCCAATGGATCACCAAAATCAGGGACAATTATTTCGCTTAAAACCAGTATGTAAGCCAGGAAACATGAAATACAAAACTATTCCACAGTTTTTTGCGGGGCACAGCTTGCTTCAGGCTCCACAGGCTGTTGAAGTGATCATGAAATCCTTCGTATCAAGAGGTCAACAGAGTGATTTTCGCTCCTGTGAATCGAATCAGGTCAAATCATACATCAATTAAAAGCACTTACCGAGACTATCCCGAAACTGGTCTTTATTTTGCTCTATCGCGTCGTTTTCCTGAGGTACAGCACACAACAAGCCGTAAAAATCAGTTTTGGCCGTACTGCATTAAATGCCCTTGACTATAACATCGGAGCCTGGAGCCTGAACCAAGCTGTGCCCCACAAAACGCCGTGAACTGGTTTTTTAGTTCAGATTTCCTGGCTTGCATACTGATTTTAAGCGAAATACATTGTCTCCGATTTTGGTGATCGGTTGGGTCCCATGTTAAAGTAAGTTGCATTTAATGCATAACGGCCAAAATTGATTTGTAAGGCACATTTCGTGCTATATCTCAAGAACACGACGCGATTGAGCAAAACAAAGACCAGTTTCGGAATGGTATCGGCAAGGGCTTTTAAATGATGTATAATTTGACGCAATTCAATTCACGAGAGCGAAAATCATTCTATTGACCTCGGGATATGAAGGTTTTGACGTTGGTTCAGGCTCCAGACGCTGTTGAAGTCAACGTCAAATCCTTGGTATCCCAAGGTCAACAGAATGATTTATGGGGTCCTTTTAGACCCCCTCGGGTTTTTCCGAAGTGACCAAAACGGTAGCGCCGGCAAACTTGGTCTACCTCTTCCTTCATCATTTTTATATCTTTCCTGAAAATTTTGGCTCAAGTTCATATCAGGTCAGGTCACCAGGCCAGGTGAAGTTGCCTCACCTAAAAAATGCTTAGTACTGCATAACTAAAAGGAGGATTAATCGATGAAGTTGAAACTCATACCACATATTGGGCCCACCAGGAGCTACAACATACGTTCCGGGATTTTATATATTTGCGACCTAAGGTCATAAGTAGAGCATGAACTCCCCATTGTAAATACATGGGGAAAATCATGAAATGAGCTTTTCTCAGTAAGTATGGATGAAATCAACTTCAAACATTGGCTACGACTTTCTTGTAGCCCATTTCTGAGGTTGATACCAAACATTTTGACTTGTGACCTTTGAAAGGTCACCTTAGGTCAAATAATCATTTTTGGTGTTTTGCTCTATAAATTTTTCATAAATAAAGATATAGCTTTTATTTTATCACTGAAGTGTTTGTATAGTCACTGCAAGTCAAATGATATACATCATGATTATACCAGGTCAATTTGGGTCAGACCGTTAAACTGGGTCAGGTCAAATTTTTAAATTTGACCTGGTACAGCAATATTATATATCATTCGATTTGTATTGACGAGAGGATTGCAATGGTGCATCTACTATGACTGTGTCTTGCTTGGTTTGAAAGTTATTAGCAAAAAGGAAGCGCCCCTATGCATGGGTGGCTATGGACATTTCCAAGAACATTCCCAATATTCAGTGTCCTGTAGCTCCCTAGGCTTTGACCTGACACGAAAATCATTGCCACTGTAATGAAAGAGAAACTCAAGGGCTTTCGAATGGTGTTATACGAAAGTTTCTAGCTATCATAGTTTCTGAGATATATGAGGTTTTCTTAGTACGCCTCATATTAGCGATTTTTACCTATTTTGACTTCTGGTGACCTTGATATTGACCCGACGAGCAAAATTACCTACCTATTTTCGATATCATTTTTTAAGAGCTTTTGATCACGATAGGTCACGATAGCTTTACCCCGCGCCCCACCGGGGGGTCCGGCGCCACCTTCGCCCCACCGGGGGCCATCGATGGCCCCCTCTAACTCCGAAAATATGGGGGTTAGCAAAAATCTGCGAAGTGCATTAGAAAGCTCGCGTGAATTCAGTAAGAAATTACTTCACATGTTTAAGCGCTCAGGTCAATGGTTTGACCTCCAGAGGTCACGAAAGGTCACGATAGGCTATTTTCACTGAACTATGCAATGCTTAAGAAAACTGGACATAACTCCTATGCCATTAGAGCTATTGAGATCTGGTCAAGTACATTTGATAGGAAATTGCCAGACCTTTTTCCGCTATGTGGAACGTAAAGATCTCCCGCCAGTGGTTTGACCTCCAGAGGTCACCTTGTGACCTAATATGACCTGAGGTCACGAAAGGTTAGAAAGTGACCTTGCCGTATATCAAATGAAAGCCAGTGACGAGATAAACACGATGGTGTTTGTTTCTCAGCGCTTTAGCTTAATTAGGTCAAAAGGTATTGTCAAAATACTGTTTTTGACCCCTGGTGACCTTGGATGACCTTGGAAAAGTCAAAGGGAAAATATGAGCCCTGGGATCCGTGAGAGGATGTTCAAAAACGCTGTTCTGAGCAGTCTGAGCATTTACAATCATTTTTGTGTCTTAGATCATGATACAGCTTTTTCCCATGTTTTTCCAATGAGAGAGGTCGCCTCGTGACCTGACCTCAGGTCACGAAATCGAAAAAATCCCGGATATACACGTTGTAGACCCTGGAAGGGTCATGAAGTGTAGCAAGTTTCAAATCGATCGACAAAGAAATGTATGTAGCTCTTATAGAGCTTCAAAGTTGAAGTGAGGTGACCTTGGTTGACCTCGCCTGGTGACCTGACCTTGGGTGACCCAGGGTAAAAATTTTCAGGGATGGTGGGAAAATGATGAGGTGAGAGATGGAGTCCTCAACCGCGGTGCTGCGTTTCGTCGTTTTTCTGCTATCTCGAAAAAACCTTAGGGGGTCATCGATGGCCCCGGTGGGGCGAGAGTTAAGTTAGGTCACGATAGGCTATTTTCACTAAAATTTGCAATGCTCAAGAAAACTTGGCATAATTTTTATACCATTAGAGCTATTGAGATCTGGTAAGTAAATTTTATATGGAAATGTCCGACCTTTTTCCGCTATGTGGAACGTAATGACCTCCCTCCATTTTTTTACCTCCAGAGGTAATCTCGTGACCTAATTTGATCTGAGGTCACGAAAGGTCAGAAAGTGACTTTGCCGTATAGCAAATGAAAGCCAGTGACGAGACATACACGAAGATGTTTGATTCAGAGCTCTAGCTTATTAGGTCAAAGGTTATTGTCAAAATACTGTTTTTGGCCGGTGACCTTGGATGACCTTGGAGAGCTCAATGGGAAAATATGGCCCCTGGGATCCGTGGAAGGGTGTCAAAGAACGTTTTTTTGAGAAAGCTGGACATTTGAAATCGTTTTTGTGACTTTTAATCATAAAACAGCTTTTCTCCATGCTTTTTCAATGGGAGAGATCACCTCGTGACCTGACCTCAGGTCACGAAATAGAAAAAATCCCGGATATACATCTTGTAGACCCTGGAGGGGTCATGAAGTGTAGGAAGGTTCAAATCGATCGAATAAGAAATGTAGCTCCTATAGAGTTCAAAAGTTGAAGTGAGGTGACCTTGGTTGACCTCGCCTGGTGACCTGACCTTGGGTGAACCGGGGTAAGAAATTTCAGGGATGGTGGGAAAATGATGGGCTGAGAGGTAGAGCCTTCGACCGCGTAGCTGCGCGTCGTCGTTTCTCTGCAATCCCGCTAAAAACCTTAGGGGGGCATCGATGGCCCCGATGGGGCGAGGGTTAAAACAAGAACCCAAAGCCAGCACGACAACTTGTCTGGGAAAGTTACAGTTCCTCCACAAGCCCTTGAAGCGGAAGCGCTTCGTGAAAAAGGTCTAGGCCCCTACTACCCGAGTGCACTCGGGTCTTCCAGGTGAACCCCCAAAACTAGACCCAATCCAACCCCAGCCCAGACCGCTCCAAACACAAAAGGCTAACTCGGACACGCTTCCCGCACCAAACGCCGATCAGCAGCCCTCCTTCGGCCATCGACGGGCGTGACGAGCCGTCGACAGGCCGTTTTCCACTAAGAAGTGAAAAAATACCACAGAGCTATTCGATGCGAGGGAACGGTTAGAAAAGACGTAACTAACAAGTATGTATGGAAATAACTAGTGTAGGCCTGAGTGTATGCATGACTTATTGACACCGAATGAACAGTTTCAAAATTGCTCGTAATTGTGGGTCCCTTGGGCAGGGGCCCACCTTAAGGTGGGTCACCTCCGGGGCTGCCCCACCCCACTTTTCAATCGGTTCCCCTGTTGTTCAATGTGTGGGAAGACTTCAAGCTAAATAGTTTGAGCCCACAATTGAAGTCCTCGTTGAGTCCTAGTTAAAAGGCAATGAGATTAAATGGATTACGGTCTAAACTGATTTTTTGGAGCATGTTAAATTCTACCATAGGAGCACGAAGGGCTAGATCAAAATAAAGACGTTTCAGAATGCTTCCATCAAGAGCTTTCAGATTATGTATAATTTGTCTCGATAAAGCACAGGGGAGCGATCTGGGTCTGCAAAAAACAAAGGGATTGCCGTTAAGTTCATCGCTATCTTATGCCTAAGCCAATGCTGGCACCGCAAAATGTCTTGGAGCGTTTTCACATAATACTGTGTACAGTGTGTAGACCAATTGCGTTCCAAATCAATTTGTCTCACAATTGAGGTCCTCGGTGGGAAGTTAATGGAATTTAATACACCACGGTGAGGACGGATTTTTCGGCAGAGTATTTAAGACGCTGCCATCCATGCCAGATCTCGGAGACAGCCCGGCCCGTTGACGATGGAATCGTAGGTCAAGCTATTGGTGGCCACCACAGTCGGCTCTCGACAGGGCCACCAAAGTCACCACCACCACCTGACCCCGCACACAGCACGTTTTCCAGGGGCCGCACGGCTCGTCCTTCCATGAGGTTTGCGCTATGTATAGCAACGACTTTTCCAGGCGCCAGTGAATTAAAGACGGTCCTCAACTCCATATTCAACGTGGCCACCTAGTCTTCCACAACAGTACGCCGCCTTGGTCCGTTGAAGGGGCAGTCACAGGACCACGCCGCCAGATACCAAGGAGCGAGGTCATGTCCTGCACCGCCTAAGTCATCGCCGTCGCTCAAGCTGCGCAGCTTTATATAGATGGCCTAAGGTCAGATAGGAGACAATGCCTATCTATTGGAAATGCATGGAAAAAATAGTTTTAACTGAATAACTTAGTAATGTATAGTGATAAGGCGTTTATTTTACCTGAACTAGATTTTTCTTTCTTTGTGGTTCTAACGATATGCATTTGACCTAAGTTGTCCTTGACCTGACCTCAGGTCAGGTCAAATCGCATATTTGACCTGAGTAATAAATCCGAACTCATCACTAATCATAACGACATTTAAGAAAACTGGTCATCTCCATGGCACTATGGTTTCCTCGCCAAGCGTAAACATAGTATTGGGGACTTAGGGGCAACTCTTGAAATTGATTAACTTATACTCGCCAGGACGGAACCAGGGGGTAATACTTGACATAGCTCATTACCAACGCTCCCAACATCATCAAAACCATCCCTAACCTCATCTCCAACATTATTATTAGCATCATCAGATACAGGGGTGTAACTTTCCCAAAATCTTTGGGGGTGCTCAGCCGGTGGGGGGCGGCACCCCATAGGGGCGGCAGCGTTGCGGGGGCGGCACCCTTTTATTGCACCAAATCTGTTATTCATCACTTTTTGCGCCTTTTATGCACAGGGAACATTCTATTTTAATGTTGGGCAGGTATTCTACAGCTTTTTCAAACATGTTTGCTTTTTAGGCAACATCCCAAAGCTACATACACGTCTTAAAAGAATCCAATCTGAGTTGTAAATTTATTCACGATTGAAGTATATCGGTTTTTTGGGATTAAATGTTACCTTTGGAATGGCAGAGTGGATGAATATTGAAATGAAAGCAAACAATTTATCACTGCGGAAAAGAGAGCACAAACACTGGTAGTGCTCCAAACAACGCGTGTATTGTTCTGTAAATATTAATAAATATGGCAGCTCCACTTGACCCGTGCATGCCCTTTATTTTTGCCCTAACGCCCTTTATATTTTGCCCTAACACACAGCGGCGGTAAGATTCAGTGCTGCAGTGATGAGCCCAGGGCGGCAGTTATGGAATAAGAACGGCACTTATAAGGATGGAATTGATAAGCTGGGGGCGACAGTGACTGGCCCGGGCGGCAAGAAACAGGATAAAGTCATAGTCGAGGGCGGCAGTGATGAGCCAGGGGCAATAGCTATGAATTCGGAGCACTGCAAATCAGAGTGGAAGTAATAAGGCGATGGCGGCAGTGATGACTCGGGGGCGGCAGTTATGAACTAGGGGCGGCACGAATCAGGGCGGAAGTGATGGGTTTGGGAGGGGGCGGCATTGATTAGCCGGGGGCAGCACGAATCAAGGCAAAGGGAAAAGCCGAGGACGAGAATGGTGAGCCGGAGGTAGCAGTTATGAAATACGGGTGGCACGAATCAGGGCGGAAAAGATAAAATGGGGCAGGGACGGCGGATTCCGGGGTCAGGGTGTGCAGTTGCACATCGTGAAAAGAATGAGGGTGTGCAAAAGTATATTTTGCACACCCAGATTTGGCTTGGTCCAGGGAAGCGCACCGGATTTGGGCGGCGCCCCCGGCCGGCCAAGAAAATTTAGGCCTAAACACCGCCTACCCTGCCCCCCCTGAGGAGCCCTCCTGCCGCCCGAAAATGGAATCGACCGTCCCTGAGCTGGGTGCGGCAGTCTCGAGCCCAGAGCGGCAGGAATTAGAGCGGAAGTGATAAGTCAGGGGCGGCATTCATTAGCCAAGGCGGTAGTGAAGAGTTGAGGGCGGCAATTGTAAGGGTTAAATTTGCGCCGGTAGGGATATAACACATTTCTTTTGGTGGGGCAGCCAGTTTCTACTCCCAGAGAATCCTTCCATACCTCGTTCCAATTTCACGATAGCAACAGACCAAATAAATTCGGCAACTTCCTGGAATAATTAGTAATGACCTGAACGATATCCTGAAACTATTTCACACTCTAACCAAGAAGAGCTTGGCCAAGAAAAATTCAAATTGTCACACGTTGGAAATGGTACAACAAGTGGAGACCGGAAAAGGCATTACGAGACGGTCCCCTCCGTTTCGTCAGCATCCCACGCCGCGCGGCGCGGACACAAATCCCGGCCCCCAAGATAAAGCGACAGTCGCCGCAGGCCAGGCCCGAGCAGCCTGGCACCACCCAAGATTCACCCTGGCGTCAGAGCCGCGTGGACGCCGCAACGCCTCACCCATCCCTGCGGCGGTAAGAAGAGGGGAGGGGTAAGAAGAAATGTGAGAACAATTGGTTACCAGGGCCTCTTTCCGGTGAACAAGCTGGCGTGCACCCAGCGCAGACAACGGAGGGGACAAATAAAAATGACCAGGCATGCTGCGCCAGCAATTTTCAAGGCTACGGACAGGGCCAACCTCACCCCCAGGGCAGTTCAGCAAGGCAAGCTCACGGGCAATCCTGGCCTGGGGCAAATACCTTTATCGCCACGTCGACGACGAATGGGCCACCTAGGCGTGTCCAAATCCCCCCCTTCGACACACCACCCTGCCCTGAAGCGGAAGGGAGGAGGCGCGAAGCTTCGAGAAGGGGGACTGGCTACAGCGACCAGGGCCTCCGGCAAAATCCGAAGTCTTGCCCGGAGAGGTGACGTCACCTGGGTTTTGCCGAGAGATGACGTCACACATGAGAAGGCGTCAGACCAAGCCTCAGGCGGTCGCCGCAGAAAAAAATATATAAGGGAAGATCACTGTTTGGAAGCTCTCTCACAGCTCTCTCTCTCGGCTCTCAGCTCTCAGCTCTCGCACTCTCCGTGACGCGGGCTCAGGCGTTCTCCCTTTGCTGCAACTCTTTACCAGTGGTGCATCTCTACTATCAGCCTTCCTGCCGACTGCAATGTTTCGCCATCATCAGTCAAGCACGGGCCTCAGCTACGGCATCCATCCTCTCACTCAGGTCGGTCCCGGTTATCTGGAAAGGGTTTCGGCTCCAATCTCCCCCGGCTGCTTTCACCAAACAAAAATGCGCTATCTCAAAAATAGGCCTAGAGTGAAACTCGTAATGGACGGCGGGGCACTGTCAATTTATTAGACGCGTGTGGCACTGGGGATGTTAGTTTGCAGGTATATTCAGGACATGTAAATTCTTTGGGTGATGTATTAATATTCTTTGTTGACAATTCTTGAAATTCACGGATGGTATAAAAATTAAATGATAGCCTTCATCGTTCATTGAAAAAGTGGGGGAGACGTATCAATAAAACCGAAAGCGCAAGCTATTGACTTTGACATCGTGAGGAGGCAATCATGAGGGTAAATGCTAGGCGTGCTGTTTTCCCGCAGGAAAATCCGGAGGCCGCATTTTAAGCGTGTGTGTATTGCCACAGCTTTGTAGATGAAAATAAATTCAAAACGTGACCGGGTGATTTGGCGGGAATAGAGGTGTGAGAAACGCGGTAAAAATATTCGACCATTCAACGGAACGTTTTTATGTTCTCTTCTTATGTTGTTGACACCACTACGACGACGCCCACCGCCGCGTCCCGGACCGCCATAAAAATTCCGAGGCGATGGCCGGCCGGAGAACTGCAAGTTCATCACAGTAAACATTATTTGAATTCGTCATGCAGAAAAGGTACTGAAGTACGTTTGAAAATATCCAACTTGTTAGGCGTGATTGCCAATGCACTTCTATCCGGCGGCGATGGAAGATTTGTGAGTCCACGGCAGTATGTAGGCAGGGGTAAATGAATGTTTTATTGCCGACCCTGGCCCTGACTCCAGGTTACTGTGCCAATAGCGCAGCTCCCAAGAATAGTGGAAGGACCGGTCGTATTATTGTTTTCTTTTAGCCATGAGTAAAATTTGGATTTTTCCCGTGAAAATAAAAAGGGGAGGGGTACATTTATACTTGCATTGACGCCCGATTCACAGCGATTTCTGCCGGCTGCCCATTCATAGATTGGGTACTGCTAGCGGGCTGTGTCTTAGGCAATGCCTTTTTTCCATCCCCCACTGGTACAGGAAAATAGATTCACCATTGAGATCTTATCATTAATACAATGATCTGATCGTTGATATGGTGCTTCAGCCGATCCAGTGGGTAAATCTGGACCAATCCTAATGATCCGTGGCAACCGGTGGTACATCTGTATCGGGTTAGACCCCAACGCGGAAGGTAAATACAAAGGGGAGGGTGAAAATTACCCCGTAATGGAAAGTAGCAGTAAACTATATAGTCAAACAATAGTTGGGCGGGCCAGGTTTAGAACTAGAAACATAACGTTCCTGTCTAGGCCCATAGGCAGTGTCAGAGTTTTGGTTACAAAAGATTGACTTGATCACGATCGTGTGATTTAGTTGATGTGCAGAGGAGAGAAAATAAGCAAAAATTGTCCATTAGTAGTCTCGGCCACAGAAATCTTTAACTACAGACAGGCAATAAAGCATCGTAGTGGAGGGGTTCCCGTCAAATGTAGCTGAGCTCCCTCCAGGCATTTGCGGGCGGTAGCCAGCCGTGAGGTGGCTCCTAAAAAGAGGTAGTTGTCGTTGATGAAACTAATTCCACAGCCAGACAAGGAGGAATGCATCTAAAGTATAGCCCAAAAAGCCCTTCAAAACCACTGTCTACGAAATTATGATTACGATTGACACCTGCCAACTCCAAGGCGCTGGACAGTAGTCTAACCGACTGAAAGAAGGCGTTTCCTTCTCCTGGGTGGAAAAGGGTGAGACTGACCGTGGTCTCGATAGCCCAAGAAGCCCTTCAAAACCACTGTCTACGAAATTACGATTATGATTGACACCTGTCAACTCCAAGAAGCTGGACAGTAGTCTAACCGACTGAAAGAAGGCGTTTCCTTCTCCTGGGTGGAAAAGGGTGAGACTGACCGTGGTCTGAATTGCCCAAGAAGCCCTTCAAAACCACTGTCTACGAAATTATGATTGACACCTGTCAACTCCAAGGCGCTGGACAGTAGTCTAATCGACTGAAAGAAGGCGTTTCCTTCTCCTGGGTGGAAAGGGGTGAGGCTGACCGTGGTTTCGTTAGCCCAATAAGCCCTTTGGAGCCATTTGCCGTGAAACGGGAAGTATGATGTACTGTACACTCGACAAATGCAGGTCTCTGGGCAGCGGACGGGTCCAGGGTCCTACAAGGGAACCAGGTCGAGTGATACAAAAAAGGGAGCCCGAGGATTTAATATCGTGAGAGTAGCAAGGATGTTGGGCCCCGGGGTCAACAGAGCGAAGAGGATAAAGGGGATTTTAAGGGCCGGAGGATACGAGGGCACGAGGATTAGGAAGAAGGGTAGGCCCAGGAAGTAAGAAGGAAATAAGTTTATAGGAAGTGAGGATTGGAGGATTTTAAGGGCCAGAGGATACTGGGGTATAAGGATAAAGTAAATGGGAGCCCAGAGGATGAGGATATGAGGTTTATGAATTTGGGGGCCCAGAGGAAGAGGATACAAGGTTTTAAGGTCGAGTGGAATTTAAGCATGGGAGAGTTGGAGACAATGACCCGTGTAACGCGTGCACAAATACGGCAAAAGTGAAAGAACAGAATAGGTAAGAAAACCTACATTTTTGCCAGACCAGTCTAGACTGATAACAAGAGCGTGGGGAAAGTATGTTCTCTATGTTTTGCCGGACTTTTAGGGAACAATATCAGTACTCGAGTTTGGTTGATGTAGTAAGTCCGACTGGTAGGCATCGTCAACCTGCAGAGTGAACGGAACATTGACATCCTGATTATACCAAGAACCTAAGGTACAACGACATTGAACGCTTTGATGGTGTCGAGGGGGAACAAATTAGGGCTTTCACAGTTTCAACAATGGGGGGAGTGCATGGTGCGCGAATGAAACAGTTGAGAGCATGGACGGACATATGAATGAAATATTTTTAAGGCTCGACAGGGCTAGTGAAAGAGCCGGATCTAAGCATTCATGTTGCAAAAGGGATGATATAAATGTTCATCCAGATAACATCTGGAATGGGACGATTGAGCAAAACCCTAAGGGTGTAAACGACGGTATATTTTTCACCATTGCCTCGTAACCGATACAGGAGTAGTCTCGAATAAGAAATGACAACGGGGTCGTGAGAGTTAAGACGATCGTGGTACCGCTACTATGCGGGAAAGCCTGCGAGTTAAAGCAGGTTCGGAACACAAATAAGCGCAGCTTATAACCCACTGATTTGAGACAGTTTAACCCGGAGGGCAAGGTCAACCCGAAAGCCTATAAGGTGACTCAAGCAGCCGGGAGGGGGTGGGTCGTTGTAAACCGAATCCAGCCCTTGGACTTGTCCAGTGGGGGGTTTGGACTGCTGTAGCTTGTGTGTCTGAGCTTACGAAAGCGGTGCAATACCTTCTTGTTGCCTCTCACACTATAAATATTTTTGTGTGTTGCGCCCGCAACATGGGCGACCGGCGGAGACGTGTGCACACCACCACCAGCGGGACGCGGCACTGCGTATCGCCCGAACGGCGCGCGCCATCGGCCCGAATCGTCGCCGACCGATGCCGGACGGCCAGCCGACCGTCGCGCGCACCCGACCGCCGCCGCCACGGTCGCCCAGTGGCGCTCCCCGTCACACAATAATAAGCCGGGGATAGCACTCGTGAGCTATTGGCAGTAGTGATGAGCCGGGTGCTGTTTGAATCAGGGCAGCAGTGATAAGTCAGGACTGGCACGAATCGAGGTGGCAGTGATAGGCAGGAGGCGGCAGTGATGAACCATGGCGGCATAAATCAGGGTGGTAGTGATGAACTAGGGGCGACATGAATCACAGTGGTTAGACGGAGGCTGCATGAATCAGGGCAGCAATGCTGAGCCGGGGGCGACACATGTATTGGGGTGCTCAAATTATAATTGGGGGTGCTTGCACACCCCAAATAGGTAAAAAATTCACTCCTGGCTGAAACTAAATCAATAAAAGCAGGGCAGCAGCAGTCTGCCATTTACTCGGTTTGGGGAATTCCTCCAATAGGCAAACAGATAAAAATTAGACGATAGCGGGCTGCTGTTTGCTTTCTGGAAGGGTGTTAGAAATTCCTGCTGATAAATTGTGCTGACAGCAGGGCCTAAGTTTGACCGGTTTTGGGGGCATGACCGGATTATTCTCCTCGGTAGTGATAAACCAGAGGCGGCCGTGATCAGCCGGAGGCGGCAGTGAGGATTCGAAGGAGGAAGTGTCTAACCAGAGGCCGCTCATATATGGGTTAATTTAAAACAGGGAGCTAGGGGCGGCGTGAATCAGGGCAGCAATTATTAATCAGGGCGGCAGTGATGAATCAGGGGAGACAGTGATCAGCCAGGGGGCAGCAGTGATAAACCAGGGGCGGCAGCGATAAGTCGGGGCGACAAGCATTTGGGTCAAAATATGCCGGGGACAGCATCGATGAGCCAGAGGTGGCATGAATCAGGGCAGCAGTGATGAACCAGGGGCGTTAGTGATCAGCCGGTAGACGGTCTATCATCATATTTAAGGTATTAGGACGCGCTGTCATCTAGGGTCATACGACGCCCATAACAATAAATAAAATACATAAATAGGACATTTCTGCAAGAGTTTCAGCAAGTAAGGCGGGAAAACAGGTTAGGTTGTGAAAATTGTATCCGAAAATTATATGAAACACATATAAAAGAATGAAATAAAAATGCTGTAAAAATGGCATAGACAATTTACATGACAGGCTAAGGTCAGCGACTAGGTAACATGAAACTTGACGTTACTTAAAACCTGAAAGACTACTAGGGTAAAAGTATGAAATGAACACGCGCATTGACGAGGGGCGGGTACCCACCCCCTCATGGTTTTCGGAGAACGCATCAAAACGGCGACGCGTAGCGCCGCTGTAATTGGTATACCTTTTTCCTGATCATTTTTACAACTATTGGCAAAATTTTTAGCTCAGGTCACCAGTACAGGTCGAGTGACCTGACCTCAAAAAACGTTTAAAGATAGCATAAGTCGGAACAGGGTGAACTTGTCCGATTGAAACTCATATCACATAATGGGCTCACCAAATTCTCTAAAACATGTTCCGGTATTTTTATATCAATGACCTAATGTCGGGTACGAGTCATGACCTCTCCATTGGAAATATATGGGAAAAATGGTTTTAACTGAATAACTTAGTAACGGATGGTGATAGAGCGTTTATTTTAGCTGTTTTATATTTGCATTGTCTCTACAGTTCTAAGGATATGCATTTTATCTAATTTGGCCCTGTCCTGACCTCAGGTCAGGTCAAATCCTTGATTTGACCTAGCAAGGTCGTGCTATACATCATTCGATTCGGCTTGATGTGAGGATTCATATCGTTCAAGTTGTTTTGCTCTATCTTTACATGTTCAGATGTAATGACCGAAAAACTTTCATTTGCATGTTATCTCGATGACGGCATGTTTTGACCTAGTGGCCTTAAATGTGACCTGACAAAGAAGGTTTTAGTATTTTCGATGAAGAAGTAGATGGGCTACCCAACGCCGTTTACCGTTTTGCGCTACCTAGCCTGGTCCTCGAGATCTTAGGGGGTACCCGCCACTCCCTGTCAAAGCGAAGGTAACTCAGACCCCCGTCAATGCGCGCATTAAAACTAACTCTCCTCAGATATGACATGATGCTAGTGATATCCACAGAAGGATGGCCTCCCAGAACGCTCACTGCCCAGATATCCCCAGGATGCTCATTGCCCCGGGAGACGTCAGCAATGAACCAGGGGCGGAAGTGATCATCCAGGGGCGGCAGTGATCCGCCAGGGGGCGGAAGTGATCGGGCAGGGGCGGCAGTGATCAGCCAGGGGGTGGCAGTTATTAATTAACCAGGAGCGGTGGTGATCAGACAGGGGCGGCAGTTATATGTCAGGGGGCGGCAGTTATCAGTCAGGTGGCGGTAGTAATCTGCCAGGGGGCAGCAGTGCTCAGCCAGGGGCGGCAGTTAGCAGCCAAGGGGCAGCAGCTATCAGTCAGGGGGCGGCAGTGATCAGCCAGGGGTGGCATTTATAAGCCAGGGGGTGGTAGTTATCAATCCGCCAGGGGCGGCAGTGATCAGGCAGGGGCAGCAGTTATCAGCCAGGGGCGGCGGTTATCAGCCAGGGGCGGCAGTGATCAACCAGGGGCGGCAGTCATTAGCCAAGGGTCGGAAGTTATCAATCAGGGGGTGGCAGTGTTAAGCCAGGGGCGGCAATGATCAGCTAGGGGTGGCAGTGATCAGCCAGGGGGCGGCCGTGATCAGCCAGGGGCAGCAGTTATCAGCCAGGGGGCGGCAGTTATCAGCCAGGAGCAGCAGTCATCAGCCAGGGGGCGGCAGTTATCAGTCAGGGGCGGCAGTGGTCAGCCAGGGGCGGCAGTCATTAGCAAAAGGACGAAAGTTATCAGTCAGGGGGCGGCAGTGTTAAGCCAGGGCCGGCAATGATCAGCCAGGGGCGGCAGTGATCAGTCAGGGGCGGCCGTGATCAGCCAGGGGCGGCAGTTATCAGTCAGGGAGCGGCAGTTATCTGTCGGGGGTGGCAGTGAGCTGCCAGGGGGGGCAGTGATCAGCCAGGGACGGCAGTTAGCAGCCAAAGGGCAGCCGCTATCGTTCAGGGGCGGCAGTGGCCAGCCAGGGGGTGCCAGTTATCAATCCGCCAGGGGCGGCAGTGATCAGCCAGGGGCGGCAGTTGTCAGCAAGGGGGCGGCAGTTATTAGTCAGAGGGCGGCAGTTATCAGCCAAGGGCGGCAGTTATCAGTCAGGGGCGGCAGTCATTAGCCAAGGGTCGAAAGTTATCAGTCAGAGACCGGCAGTGCTAAGCCAGGGGCGGCAATGATCAGCCAGGAGCGGCAGTGATCAGTCAGGGGCGGCAGTGATCAGCCAGAGGCGGCAGTTATCAGTCAGGAGCGGCAGTTATCTGTCAGGGGGTGGCAGTGAGATGCCAGGGGGTGGCAGTGATCAGCCAGGGATGGCAGCTAGCAGCCAAAGGGCAGCAGCTATCATTCAGGGGGCGGCAGTGACCAGCCAGGGGGTGCCAGTTATCAATCCGCCAGGGGCGGCAGTGATCAGCCAGGGGCGGCAGTTGTCAGCAAGGGGGCGGCAGTTAGTAGTCAGAGGGTGGCAATTATCAGCCAAGGGCGGCAGTTATCAGTCAGGGGCGACAGTTATCAGTTAGGTGGCGGCAGTATCTTCCAGGGGGCAGCAGTGCTCAGCCAGGGGCGGCAGTTAGCAGCCAAGGGGCAGCAGCTATCCGTCAGGGGGCGGCAGTGATCAGCCAGGGGGTGGCAGTTATCAATCCACCAGGGGCGGCAGTGATCAGTCAGGGGGCGGCAGTGATCAGCCAGAGGCGGCAGTTATCAGTCAGGGGCGGCAGTTATCTGTCAGGGGTGGCAGTGAGATGCCAGGGAGCGGCACTGATCAGCCAGGGACGGAAGTTAGCAGCCAAAGGGCAGCAGCTATCATTCAGGGGGCGGCAGTGACCAGCCAGGGGGTGCCAGTTATCAATCCGCCAGGGGCGGCAGTGATCAGCCAGGGGCGGCAGTTATTAGTCAGAGGGCGGCAGTTATCAGCCAAGGGCGGCAGTTATCAGTCAGGGGGCGACAGTTATCAGTCAGGTGGCGGCAGTAATGTGCCAGGGGGCAGCAGTGCTCAGACAGGGGCGGCAGTTAGCAGCCAAGGGGCAGCAGCTATCAGTCAGGGGCGGCAGTGATCAGCCAGGGGGTGGCAGTTATCCATCCGCCAGGGGCGGCAGTGATCAGCCAGGGGCAGCAGTTATCAGCCAGGGGACGGCAGTTATCAGTCAGGGGCGGCAGTGATCAGCTAGGGGCGGCAGTCATTAGCCAAAGGTCGGAAGTTATCAGTCAGGGGGCGGCAGTGTTAAGCCAGGGGCGGCAATGATCAGCCAGGGGCGGCAGTGATCAGCCAGGAGCAGCAGTTATGAGCCAGGGGCGGCAGTTATCAGTCAGGGGCGGCAGTAGTCAGCCACGGGCGGCAGTCATTAGCAAAAGGTTGAAAGTTATCAGTCAGGGGCGGCAGTGTTAAGCCAGGACCGGCAATGATCAGCCAGGGGCGGCAGTGATCAGTCAGGGGCTGCCGTGATCAGCCATGGGCGGCAGTTATCAGTCAGGGGGCGGCCGTGATCAGCCAGGGGCGGCAGTTGTCAGTCAGGGGGCGGCAGTTATCTGTCGGGGGTGGCAGTGAGCTGCCAGGGGGCGGCAGTGATCAGCCAGGGACAGCAGTCAAAGGGCAGCAGCTATCACTCAGGGGGCGGCAGTGATCAGCCAGGGGCTGCCAATTATCAATCCGCCAGGGGCGGCAGTGATCAGCCAGGGGCGGCAGTTGTCAGCCAGGGGACGGCAGTTATTAGTCAAGGGGCGGGAATGATCAGCCAGGGGCGGCAGTTATCAGCCAGGGGGCGGCAGTGATCAGGCGGGGGCGGCAGTGAGGTGGCGTCACAATTCATGGGGGAAGTGATAGCCTGGTAGCATCGATGAGCTAGAGGTGGAACCACTCAGGGTTCATTACTTCCAAGTAATGAGCTCGATACGGGGAAATTTGCCAGGGGCGGCACGAATCAGGGCGGCAGTCATAAGATGGGATGGCACTGTTCAGACCAGCGGTATAAGCCAGGGGCGGCACATGTATTGGGGGTGCTCAGCACATTATTGGGGGTGCTCAAATTAGGATTGGGGGTGCTCGGGCACCCCCAAAGAGATAGAAAATTACACCCCTGATCAGATATACAAGAACTAAAATCAGTATGCGCACAGCGATCTGTGCTCGGCTTATCATTCACAATAATTTACTTACCTTGACGGTATGTTTACTAAATCCCCAAATCCCCTCTCTCAAAGCGCCTCACATACTTGATGACATAATGAGGATTCAGCATTGCTGCTGCAAAGACATGATGGACATTTATGGATAAGGCCAGGTTTTGGCTGTAACCCACAATTCCGTCGAAACAATATAAACGAGTTTTTTAAACGTAAAACAGTCGATCTCCCTTTAAAATTTGGCGTATAAACTTTCAAACGTGATAAAAAGAAACACTTAGGCTTAGTTCTATCCAAAGATCTGATTTTCCTCGACCATATGACCAGGTTAACAGGTGGACAGGTCAACCGACAACTTAGTGGCCCCAGAAGAGGTTAGTTTGTCAAACATTTTTCTAGAAGACCCTGAGTGCAATCACAGGCTTGCTGATTGCAGTGGCGGATCTATGTTAGGACAAAATGGGGAATTGCTCCCCTAAACTGAACATGGGTGGGCTGTAAAGTTATGTAAAGATGCAGATACATTAATTGACATACAAAGACATTACAGAAATAGCGTTAAGTCTAGTGCAAAAACCGCAGTGGGCTTAAGTCTTGGCGGAGCTCTCACAATAATTTTAATAAACCCATGTATTCATTCATACACGTTCAAAAGAAATAAATCAACTAACCAAACATCTAAAGCATGCGTTCAATATAAAATATTTTAGGACCAGCCGATTTCATGGCGCTCCTCCGATGGCGACAGCCTTGGACGGACGCCTGCCGGACGCGCCCACCAACAGGCCGGCATACGCTACCGTGCCAGCCGGCGTCCTGTTACCGCTCCGCAAATCTCAAGATAATCGTCTTGTTTTGCTCAGAAGGTTATGGAGTACATTGAGCACTGCTGCTCGTTTGAGCCGGTGAGACAGGCTTCCTGAGTGGGCGAGAATGTTAATTGACAATTTACTTTTAGGCTCGACGTCTCAGTACTGGGATCTGATAGTAGGCAAGGATGAGACAGGCAACTAGGATTATCTCCATACTTCTTAGACACGCAAATGGCCGCATTCAGACGCTTTCCCAATCCAACATTCAGTCTGTGCTCGCTTTAACACGCGCATTGACGGGGGAGAGGGGGTTGGGTACCCGCCCCTTTCGGGTTTTTTGGAGATAACTTAAAAACGGCACGCGCCGCCGTACTTGCTATACCTTTTTTCTGATCATTTTTACAAATGTTGTAAAAAATCTAAGGTTAGGTCACTCTGCTCAGTTCACCAGTACAGGTCAAGAGACATGACCTAAAAAAGTTTAACACGCGCATTGACGGGGGGAGCGAGTACCCGCCCCCCTCGGGTTTTTCGGAGATAGCAGAAAAACGGCAGTGCGTAGCGCCGCCGTACTTGGCATAACTTTTCCCTCATCATTTTACAACTTCTGTGAAAATTTTAAGGTTAGGTCATCTCCGGTCAGGTCACCAGTACAGGTCAAGTGACCCGACCTCAAAAAAAGTTTAAGATAGCATAAGTCAGAGCAGGGTGAACTTATCCGATTGAAACTCATATCACATAATGGCCCCACCGAGTTCTCTAAAATATGTTCCGGTATTTTTTGATATCGATGACCTAAGGTCGGGTACGAGGCATGACCTCTCCATTGGAAATACATGGGAAAAATGGTTTTTACGGAATAACTCAGTAACGGATGGTGATAGAGCATTTATTTTAGTTGCATTAGACTTGCCTGGGCTTTGCGGTTCTAATGATATGCATTTTATATAATTTGACCCTGACCTGACCTCAAGGTCAGGTCAAATCCTTGATTTGACCTAGCAAGGTCAAATTATATATCATTCGATTCGGCCTGCTGAGAGGATTCATATAATTCAAGTCGTTCTGCTCTATTTTTACTTGTTCAGATGTAATGGCCGAAAACTGAATTTACATGTTATCCCTATGACGGGCATGTTTTGACCTCTCGTGACCTTAAATGTGACCTGAAAAAATGGTTCAAATGTTTTCGATGGAGAATTGGATGGGCAACTCAAAGCCGTTTACCGTTTTTCGCTACCTACCGCAGTTCTCGAGATCTTAGGGGGTGGGTATCCGCCCCCAGTCAATGAGAAGGTGGCTCTGACCCCCGTCAATGCGCGTGTTAAGATAGCATAATTCGGAACCGGGTGAACTTATCCTATTGAAACACATTAAGAGCCCACCGAGCTGTCTAAAATATGTTCCGGTATTTTTATATCGATGACCTAAGGTCAGGTACGAGGGTTGACCTCTTCCTTGCAAATACATGGGAAAAGTGGTTTTGATTAAATAACTTGGTCATAGATGGTGATAGAGTGTTTATGTTAGCTTCAGTAGATTGGGATTGTCTTTGCAGTTCTACAGATATGCATTTTGACCTAATTTGACCTTGATTTGACCTCAGGTCAGGTCCAATGACATATCGGACCTGATTTGACCTAGCAAGGCCATGTTATATATAATTGGATTCGGCTTGCTGCGAGGATTTTAATGGTTCAAATTGTTTGATCTATCTTAACACGCGCATTGACGGGGGGCGGGTACCCACCCCCTCGGGTTTTTCGGAGATAGTAGAAAAACGGAGGCGCGTAGCGCCGCCGTACTAGGTATACCTTTTCCCTCATCATTTTTACAACTTCTGTGAAAATTTTAAGGTTAGGTCATCTCAGGTCAGGTCACCAGTACAGGTCAAGTGACCCGACCTCAAAAAAAGATTAAGCTTAGCATAAGTCGGAGCAGGGTGAACTTATCCGATTGAAACTCATATCACATAATGACCCCACCGAGTTCTCTAAAATATGTTCCGGTATTTTTGATATCGATGACCTAAGGTCAGGTACGAGGCATGACCTCTCCATAGGAAATACATGGGAAAAGTGGTTTTTACGGAATAACTCAGTAACGGATGGTGATAGAGCATTTATTTTAGCTGCATTAGACTCGCCTGGGCTTTGTGGTTCTAATGCTATGCATTTTATATAATTTGACCCTGACCTGACCTCAGGTCAGGTCAAATCCTTGATTTGACCTAGCAAGGTCAAGTTATATATCATTCGATTCGGCTTGCTAAGAGGATTCATATAGTTTAAGTCGTTTTGCTCTATCTGTACTTGTTCAGATGTAATGGCCGAAAAACTGAATTTACATGTTATCCCTAAGACGGGCATGTTTTTGACCTCTCGTGACCTTAAATGTGACCTGAAAAAAATGGTTCAAATGTTTTCGATGGAGAAGTGGATGGGCAGCCCAACACCGTTTACCGTTTTTCGCTACCTACCGTGGTTCTCGAGATCTTAGGGGGCGGGTACCCGCCCCCGTCAATGCGAAGGTGGCTCAGACCCCCGTCAATGCGCGTGTTAACTTGTTCAAATGTAATGACCGAAAACCTTCATTCACATGTTATCCCTATGACGGCATGTTTTGACCTCTAGTGACCTTAAATGTAACCTGAAAAAATAGTGCAAATATTTTTAATAGAGAGTTGAATGAGCTACCAAATGTCGTTTACCGTTTTTCGCTATCTAGCATGGTTCGAGAGATCTTAGGGGGGCTGGTACCTGTCCCCACCCCCGTCAAAGCGAAGATGGCTCAGACCCCCGTCAAAGCACTTGTTAAAAGGAATGTGGCACATTCATAACGTAATTTTAACCGATATAGCCAAGTTTTAAAGCAAGTCGGAAGATCCGGTACTCAATATATCTTGTATATCAATATATCTCAATTTATCTTGGAAATCGAGAATTTCGTAGAAAAAGCTAAAACTTACCTGAAATGTACCCCTCATGTACCCTTAGCAGCAGGCCACAGTTCTCATGGCTGATGGTGTGACGACATATGCTGACGCCATGGTGAGTATCAACCAATCGAAGCCCTTGAAGCGTATTGAATATGGTAGTGGTTGCCAGATCATGACACGATCACCCGAAATCACACCATAGACTCCCCGTGCCCTCAGCAACTCACCTCTAAAGTGATTTTCCATCACATTCACCCGTTCACCCGCTAGAGGTGAAAAAGTGAAATTCACCCAAAGTGTCGTCTCCTCCGATTTCGCTTAAATTCACACCATAGCCTCCCCGTGCCCTCAGCAACTCACTCCCTAAAGTGATTTTCCGTCACACTCACCCGTTCACCTGCTAGAGGTGAAAAAGCGAAATTCACCCGAAACGGCATCTCTTCCGATTTCGCTCAAATTCACACCATGGGCTCCCCGTGCACTCAGCAACTCACCCTTAAAGTGATTTTCCGTCAGCATTCACCCAGTTCACCCGCTAGAGGTGAAAGGTGAAATTCACCCAAAGTGGCGTCTCCTCCGATTTCGCTCACATTCACACCATAGGCTCCCGTGCCCTCAGCAACCCGATGCTGAAGACGCCGGTTCGCTTGAATTTAACTTTTTCACCTCTAGCGAGTAAATGGGTGAATGTGACAAAAAAATCACTTTAGGCGTGAGTTCCTGAGGGCACGGGGAGGCTATGGTGTGAATTTGAGCGAAATCGGAGGAGACGCCGTTTCGGGTGAATTCTGCTTTTTCACCTCTAGCGGGTGAACGGGTGAGTGTGACGGATAATCACTTTAGCTGTGAGTTGCTGAGGGTAAGAGGAGCCTATGGTGTGAATTTGAGCGAAATCGGAGGAGACGCCGGTTCGGGAGAATTTCACATTTTCACCTCTAGCAGGTGAACGGGTGAATGTGACGAAACATCACCTTAGCT
The DNA here is from genome assembly GCA_034440635.1 of Lepas anatifera. Lineage (NCBI taxonomy): Eukaryota > Metazoa > Arthropoda > Thecostraca > Lepadidae > Lepas > Lepas anatifera. The sequence continues at coordinate 89,922 of JAOTON010000925.1, forward strand.
GTGAGTTGCTGATGGCAAGGGGAGCCTATGGTGTGAATTTGAGCGAAATCACAGGAGCCGCCGTTTCAGGCGAATCCGTCGCTGAATCCGACGCTGAAAACGCCGCACAGTGTTCTAACGGAGCTGAAAGTGAGGACATAATTAAATAACTCAAGAAGTATCAATCCCAGATCAATAATTTTGGTATCAATCGAAAGCTCTTTTCCCATAGATTATGTGGACAACATATGAATGTCAAGACCTGACCACAGCGGGCATGCCTGTCAGGTATTTGACCCTAGGTCAGCAACAAAAATAACTATATCTATATATGATAATAAGGGGCTTTGTATAGATTTTCTATTTAATTTCCAGTCACTTTAAGTGTATACACGCGATATGCTTGACATTGAATACGTTATTTAACCCTCGCTTGACACACGCAGTGGAGGGGGCCCTAAAGTGCTCCCACGTATTTTTCCAAAGCAGCCAGAGAATTTTTGCCACCAGAAAACGCTACTGGGTCACATTTGAGAGAATTTATGAGCGTGTCGATTAGTTAACCCTCGCCCCCACCGGGGGCCATCGATGGCCCCCTAAGGTTTTTCCGGGATAGCAGAAAAACGACGAGGCGCAGCACCGCGGTTCAGGGCTCTACCTCTCACTGCATCATTTTCTCATCATCCCTGAAATTTTTTTACCCCGGGTCACCCAAGGTCAGGTCACCAGACGAGGTCAACCAGGGTCACCTCACTTCACTTTAGAGCTCTGTAAGAGCTACATTTCAAAGTCGATCGATTTGAAACTTCCTACACTTCATAACCCCTCCAGGGTCTACAAGGTGTATATCCGGGATTTTTCGATTTCGTGCCCTGAGGTCAGGTCACGAGGCGACCTCTCCCATTGGAAAAGCATAGGGAAAAGTTGTTTCATGATATAAAAGCCACAAAAATGATTGCAAATACTCAGACTGCTCAGAACAACGTTTTTGGACACCCTTTCACGGATCCCAGGTGTTATATTTG